>JAPQNM010000014.1:1395845-1428345 GCA_029783475.1 Metacarcinus magister | reverse complement strand
GCTACGAGAGTTAACCTGACAATTTACATTTTATCGCTATTACGGTCATCCGGTGGTATTTTCTTGTCTATCCTCTCTTATGGAGGGGACGGGGGTGGGGGGGCTGCATCTTACTAATTCATCTAGGGACGTACTGCAGCATGACACTAAATGAAGGTAAATAATATAGTAGAACTTAAAACTCTAGGAAAATAGAATAAAATAATGTGCAGTAGAAGGTAACCACGAGTAAAGGAAGGAATGGAAAGAAACAGTACAGTAAAAAATAGAGATAGAAGAAACCGATGATTGAATGATTGAAGGGAGAAAAGAAGAGGAAGTAAGAGGAATAAAGTGACCAAAGAAGACAAAGTAAGAGATAAACACGAAGAGAACCCCCCCCCCTCAAAATAAAGAAGAAGAGAGAGATAGAGAAAGAAAGCTAGATACTTACTTCCACATTAACTGCCGTATCTGCATCTTGTACTGGCACTGATCCGTTCAACCACGTGATAGAGGCTGCAGGTCTGGCTCCCCTTGCCACACACTCCAAGATCACGGCGTCTCCTTCATGCAGGGGCGACTCTGACCCCGACACGACCACAGACAAGGGCGGGACTGTGGAAAAGGGAATAGGAAGGCAAGGTTTAGTAGCAGTGAAATGAAACATAAAACCAACTTGAGAAAAAAGAAGAAAAAAAACACAAACTCAATCTTCACATCCATTTAACTTTCCTTTCACTTACCATTAACATCTACGTTGACGAAGGCGGTGTAGGGGTAAGCCATGGCCTCATTTACAGCCTCGCAGGTCAAGGTGGAGCCCAGGTCAGCCCGCGAGAGGGGAAGACGAAGCACGTTCCTCCCAGTGCCTGTTCCATCCTCGTCCAGAATGCTTGAGTACTCGCCTGAAGAAGGGTGGAGGAGGAGGGAGACAAGGTGAGTGTGTGTGCAAGGGTGAAGGAAGGAATGCAAAGGTGTAAGACATAGATAGATATATAGATAGATAGATAGATAGATAGATAGATAGATAGATAGATAGATAGATAGAGAGAGAGAGAGAAAAAAAAGTTGGTAGTTACGAGTGAGTGGATGAAAGGGTGTAGGTTTAACGTGATGGGTGTGTAACAAAAGGTATGATTAGGGGAAGGAGAAGGAAAATGGAAATAAAGAGAGTGGGAAGGAAAGCGGGAAGGTACAACAACAACAAAAATTATAGAGTAAAATAACATCAAATTTGTGAAGAAAAAAAATGATGCAAAACAAAATTAATCTCAAAAAGTAGCAAGATAACCATGACGTTGATTAATCTTCTAACCACTTAATTAGGACAGGTAATATAATTAACAACACGACAGGTGAGTTTGTTATTACCTGGACAGATGGCATGTTGACCCTGGCCCCACAAATCTCTCACCTGCCCCACTCACTCTCACTTTATAGGGAAATTTGCATCTAATGGAGTTTCCCCCTCATGTTTACATCCCATTTTCTTTACTCGCCTTGGAGGAGATGGAGAAGCTATTACGTTCTCATTAAACTTAATATTCCTCCATTTGTGTTTCTTGGGATGGAAAGCGATACTATTTTCTTCTTAATTCCTTTTACTATTTACTATTTAACTTTTATTACTATTTTTTTCCCCCTCACATCCTCACCAATACACAAACAGGAACATATAATAAAAACACCCCAAACAGTAGGACACACACCTGTAATTGGTTGGCTTCCGTTGAACCAGGTGACTTGCGCTACCGGCTTGCCTCCCCCGGATTCACAGGTGAGGGTAAGTACAGCTGCCTCATCAAAGGGCCCAACCGTTGTTCCGTTCTCTACAGGCGAACCATCCTCAAAAGATAATTGTTGGTACGTTGGCAGTGCTGAGGGAGAAGAATTATATTGTCTTGAATAGTGGGAAAAAAACATAAAAATACATAGAAAAAAAGAAAGATAAAAAACAAAACTTTATATTACACCCATCCTGTATTCATTGCCTTGTCATCTTACCATATGTTGTTAAGTTGACGAACTGCACCATCGAGCAATCTTCCTGGATGACAAGGTAGGTAATCTCACACTTATAGAGACCTTCATCCTCAGTGCGTAGCGGGAAGATCTCTAAGTTGCTTCCCGTCGTGTTATCAAAGTAAACGAAGTCGGTTCTGTAAGCAAGAAAAAAAAGGTTGAAATACGTGAAATGTACAAATTTATTAATACAACAAGAAAGTACTGCGCTGGAAGGTATAATATTTCTACATGAAGCCAATACAGCGAGTTATCAATACAATATAATACAATGACCTTCTCCTATGTATCGATTTAATCTTAAGTAATAAATAGCGAAGCATATTCTCTCTCACTCAATCTTTCTTTTTCCTCTCTCTCTCTCTCATCTCTACATATTCACTCTATCCAACTCACATGAAAAGATCAATGTGATGCCTTGTCTACCAATCTACTATCTATCTATCTATCTGTGTTTATCTATCACTCTACCTGGCTCGTTTAATTAACTTACACAACAGTCAGGTAAATCAAATTATTACAAGATTTTTACAATGCCGAAAATTAAGTTCCTACATCTTTTCCAAACTCAAACTAGAAAATGAAAGGTAATTAATTTATTTTTAGATTGATAGGTTAGAACACAACATGAGTTTACTATCGAGTGTACCAATCCTGTGTGTTATGATAATTGCAATGATATGATGCACGGAAGTAGTGTGGAATTATAACAAATGGGTCTCTCTCTCTCTCTATCTCTCTCTCTCTCTCTCTCTCTCTCTCTCTCTCTCTCTCTCTCTCTCTCTCTCTCTCTCTCTCTGCAAATTGAGGTTAGGGTTAGGTTAGTTTAATTTCTTTGTTTTATTTCACTTCAATTTCAACTCATTCTTCTTTCATTTTGTCCTTGATTAATTTTGAAGTTCAATTTCACTTCATCATCACTCATTCCTGTATCATTTCAGTATTTCTTTCATGTATGAATTAACAGAAGGAGTTGAAAATGAAAAAGAATCTTTAATATGTGATCAAAATTTTCTTTTATACCAGATTCTGTGTTCACGTATTCGTTTTGATGACGTTCAAAAGCATTTCAAGATTATCCTGTTTATAATACGAATTAATCTTGTTTCTTATAGCATGATGACCTTTAGAGATAATTAGGGGGGTCATAAGATTATCGTGTGTGTGTGTGTGTGTGTGTGTGTGTGTGTGTGTGTGTGTGTGTGTGTGTGTGTGTGTGTGTGTGTGTGTGTGTGTGTGTGTGTGTGTTTATTCAGGAACGTGAAAATGTGGTTTACATTATTCCAGCAAATTATTTCAATTAGTCCCTATGAAACATAATGAGCAGCAAGAATGTGGAGAAAAGTGAGTCCGGTTATGATGCTTGACGTTATTATTTATGAAAAGACACACACACACACACACACACACACACACACACACACACACACACACACACACACACACACACACAGTAGTTGCATTGGGGTGTGTTTACCTAAGCAACTTGTGTGCTTCATTATTTAAAAGGTAATTACAATGCATTAATTACAGGTAATTAGGAATATTATACGATTTGCATTCTGTTGGAGAGAGAGAGAGAGAGAGAGAGAGAGAGAGAGAGAGAGAGAGAGAGAGAGAGAGAGAGAGAGAGAGAGAGAGAGAGAGAGAGAGAGAGAGAGAGAGAGAGAGAGAGAGAGAGAGAGAGAGAGAGAGAGAGAATGATAACAATGATAATAGTAATAATAATAATAGTAATAATAATAATAAAGAGTGACAGGGAGAGAGAAAAATATTCGCAAAACTGTAAAGTGAAAATGAAAGATTCAAATTTTCAAAAACGTGAAATGTAAAAGTGATTACCACGCAAAATGCATCCATATGAATAGCAAAAATAGAAAAAAAAAATAGTATATGACGCAGTAAAAACAAACTCAAAATATTCAGATAAAAAGTCGACATTCTTGCGTCATTATATTCTATATTCTGTCCGGAAATAAAATTATAAACATTTCTATGCATAAATTTGTCTTTTCTCTAACTAATGTTAATTCATGGTTCTGTTGAATGTAGTGGGTAATTCTCACGGTTAGGTTGAGTTAAGTTAAGTTAAGTTAAGTTAGGTTAGGTTAGGTTAGGTTAGGTGTTGCAGTTAGTAAGGAATGGCAGGTGTTATGAGAGGCTTTTAAACGCTAGTGATCTGCCTACTTCACCTGTCTGTCTGTCTGTCTGTAGTCATAATGTGTAAATATACATATCATTACCATTATGTACACTTCTCTACTTGTGTGTATGTGGGTGTACAACCATATCATGTGTCAATGCATTCGTGTGTCAAACCAAACTTGTCTTTACTAAATCATAAAAAAAACACTCACACATACAAGATCATTTCAACAATTTCTTATTCCCAAGGTGATCTACTTAACACAAGGGAGGGAGTTGGTGTCTAAACTACGTCACCACAGCGGCCAGGCGTCCCACTGCTTCAAGTTTCCCTAACAGGCTACAGGCAGGCCACGCGACAGCTGCATACCACTAACTAGGCTTAACTACGGCTGGGGAATGACAACTGGTACTCAAGGTTCATGAAGGATTATGTGCTATCTCTCTCTGTCTCTCTCTCTCTCTTATTTTCTCTCTTCTAAACCTTCCACTTAGTTTATATATCAGCTTTTCTTTTTCTCTATCATCTTTATTCAACCTCTTCTATTTCTGTTGTTTTTCTTTTTATCTTTGTATCCTTATAATATTCATAATCAATATACGGACTTTTTTTTTTGGGGGCAATTTTTTATTTTTATTTTTCTCTTATCAGGTCAAATCCCTTTTCATGCCTGATATTTCCGATCCTTGACCTTTTCTGACCAAGGACAATGTATAAAAAAAAATCACTAAGCTCCTTAATATAATACAATCTGGTTAATGCATCACCTACGCCAAGATTTTACTAACAAGTCTATTTTTCTGTGTGCAATAACTGTGTCAAGCTTATCCTATATTTTTTTTCTGATGAGAGACAAGTTATATTTGATCTTATGTATATTTCTACTTATAATATGTATTTATACTCTTCATATTTATTTCTACTCCTCTTCCTCCTCCTCCTCCTCTTCCTCCTGGTACATAATCCTTCTTTCTTGTATATATTTCTCATCACACATATCCCTTCTCTGTATCAAAACTCTTTACTATACATATCTTCTTCAATAAACACATTCCATCACACAATACACTTCACAACACACACATTCCTCATCATATTTCCTCCTTCCTCACACCTGTCACCTTTACCTGTGAATATCTCTCATTTATACACGAGGTAAGCTTCCTAGAACACATATTATACTCCTCTTCACTCTATCCTTCTATCCTTACACCTGTAGTCATTCACACACCGATACATGACTTACCTGTCTAAAAAAGGACCCTCCGCTCGCCTCACGTAGGGTTTTGCAGAGAATATGAAGACTCTCTCGTTGCCCTTGTACCACTTGATGTTGTGGAAGTCACCGCACAGAGCTTGATCTACCTCGCAGGGGAGTCTGACGCTCTCTCCTGCCAGGCCCTTCACCTCATATCTCCGGATCAATGCTGCGGAAAGAGAGAAAGAAGAAAGGGTTAAGATGTTTCTCGGAATATATAGCAATTTATTATTTTTTTTAAAGGGTTTCTATGGTAGTAAAATTTTCAGTTTTTTTTTGTTTTTATTCTATGGATGTTGTTTGTGTGTTTTGATAGTAGGTTTTGTTTTGTTTATTGGTGATTGTAGGGTTGTAGGGGAGAGTGTAAGGGTTTTGTTGCTTGTAATAAATAAGGTTGTATAACTTATGAGGGTGTAATTTTTTCTTGATTTGTTTTTATTTCCTATTACAGTTAAGGTCTTTATACATTGACTATACCTGTCCATCTTTATATATGCATTTCGCTATGTTAAACAAAATAATAGTTATGTTTTCTGGTCAATTTCATTTTTTTTCTCCTTCATTTTTTCTTCTTTTTTTACTTAATCTCCTCAAGACATGATTTGCGTGTTGCAGAGACTAGTCCAGAGGTAATTATATTGACAGTAACAACCTTGGCTTTGACATCAACACACGCCAGTCCTTTCCAATTACTTAATGACATACAACACTAATTACAATACACGTAACTCTTCGTAAATCTTTGTCCAGGTATCAATTTCCCTTTTACTGGCTTACCGAGTCAATGTTATTAGTGAGTACCATTAGGTTAGGTTAGGTTAGCTTCTCTGATATACTAAATGATGTGTAATTATGGTAATGACTCGATTCTTGTTAATATTAGATGACATAACTATCATTACTATCATCATCATTATCAACAATCTTAGTATACTTAACCCTCTCTCTCTCTCTCTCTCTCTCTCTCTCTCTCTCTCTCTCTCTCTCTCTCTCTCTCTCTCTCTCTCTCTCTCTCTCTCTCTCTCTTCATGTTATCAATTACAGCTAACATCAATGGGGACGAATACCTCTGGAGGTTTTAATGAGATGGAATATAGACACCTGAGTAAACTAACTTCCGTGTAGCTCTTTAATGAGGGAAAGTTACTCTTCAGGAACTAATAAGGTATTTGATTCCCTTGAGGATGAGGATGAGGAGGTAGAGGAGATGAGAGAAGGAAGGAAAGGGGATGGTAAGGGAATGAAAAAGATAAGGGAAGGGAGGAGTGTGTAGGTGGGTGGGTGTGTGTTAGGAACGTGACTGTGTGCTGTTTGCTTACTCCAGGGAAAAGAGAGACAAAAATCGAACGAACAAACAAACAAACAGGAGGGAGGACAACGTTCATACAGGTGGTACAGGTGCAAGGAGTTCCCACACACACACACACGCACACGCACACGCACACACACACACACACACACACACACACACACACACACACACACACACACACGAGTATAACATTTCAATAAAAATCTTAATAGTCAAAGGTAATATTGACTTCACTTTCAACTTTTATTTGTTTATATATTTATTTCTTTTCCATCAGAATAAAATCACTTTCCACTAAAAAAAAAGTCTTATTGCCAGCCTGTTTTTCCATTTTCTTAATACCAAAACATCTCTTGAAATAAACTTTGGAAATAGTAATGAAAGCAGGTTTTTTATATATTTTTTCTCTCAGTCGTTGCCCCCAAAAAACTTTAACCTGTATAAGAAAAGAACCAGACGTTAAACAACAAAAACATTACGAAACAATACGAACCCAAAAAAACTAAACAAAGAGAGAATTCATCCATACCAAATCACACACACACACACACACACACACACACACACACACACACACACACACACACACACACACACTAGAAAACACAAAAGAAACGTGGATAAAGAATCGAGACTGTAATTAGCGATCAAAGAGTAATTTTTCATTTAATTACTATTTATGAGCAAACACGAAGAAATGACACTTCCAACGGGCAAACACAATTATACGAACGAATCTGGCATTCCATAATTCTTGTTTGTTTAGTGAAAGGTAATTAGCCAAGGCAGGTAATGTGACGTTGAGCTGATACCTGGCCACTGATTTTACAGGTACTCTCTCTCTCTCTCTCTCTCTCTCTCTCTCTCTCTCTCTCTCACACCCACACTTGTACCTCTTCACACTTAGTATTTTCACCCGAAGGCATTTTTACTTCCTTTCTTTTCTTTCTTTCCCTCTCTTGTATGCGCCCGAGGTCCTCTCTTTCATTCTCTCTCTCTCTCTCTCTCTCTCTCTCTCTCTCTCTCTCTCTCTCTCTCTCTCTCTCTCTCTCTCTCTCTCTCTCTCTCTCTCTCTCTCTCTCTCTCTCTCTCTCTCGCAGCTTGCTATCCGCCTCCAATTCTTTCGTGTTTTCCTTTCTGTCACTTCAATTCAACTCTGTTTTTATTCTCACCACTAACTACTTCTGACTTTTCTTCCTGCTACACCTTCTCTTCCTCTGTCTGACTTACTTTTTTTCTTTTTATATTTATCTGTCTGTGTCTGGCTGTTTTTCTTTGTCTGTCTATTATCTATGTATGAAGGAGTAAGGTAGTGATAAATTAGTGTATTTTTTTTATTCTCTCTCTCTCTCTTTCTCTCTAAATTATTCTCTCATTTCGTGTCCATCTCGTGCTTGCATTTGACATTTCATCTCCAAAAACGTCCTTTAATTCTCTCTCTAATTTAACTTCAAGCAACATTTTCCCTTTGAAATCCAAATTCCTATTGACACTCCACTCTCCTCTCACTTACTATCATTCTCTTCGTTTATCCTCCTATTTTCTTCTATTATCTTCTATCTCCCTTCATCCCTTGACTTTAATTATTTCCTTTTTCTTTTTTTCCTTGCTTTCTTTCCCACCCAATACATCCTTCGATCCTTCCCTTCCTTTTTTTATTCCTTTATTCCTTCCAGCATAAATGTCTTCGATGAGGGGAAGAAAACCTGTTTAGTAGGTAATGAGAGGGAAAAGTAGGCAGGTGAGAGGAAACAAGAAGAAGAAGAGAGAGAGAGAGAGAGAGAGAGAGAGAGAGAGAGAGAGAGAGAGAGAGAGAGAAAGAGAGAGAAGAATGAATGGGTAATTAGTGGACATGTAACGATGATGATGACAATTGATGTGAAGTGAAGTAGAACAGGAGGAGATGAAAGAATAATGAGGTGAGGGAGGGAGAAGAGGAAGGTGCAATTATGAGGGGAAAGAAGGAAAGAGGAAAGGGGGAAAAGAATGGAGAGAAAATGAAAAAACAAACAAACAATACAAAGACCAATAAAAAAAAGGAAAATAAATACTTCCAACAATCAAATTTGTTTTATCGAGTCAATGAAGAATAAATAAAATAAAAAACATCAGGAAATAAATAAAAGAAAATAGCAATTCTAAATTTTTCTTCCCCTCCTCCCTTAGGTCACCCTACAGGAGTTGAGGAGGAGGAGGAGGAGGAGGAGGAGGAGGAGGAGGAGGAGGAGGAGTAATACGGAAAGAGAAAGTACAAACAACCAATATATATATATATATATATATATATATATATATATATATATATATATATAGAGAGAGAGAGAGAGAGAGAGAGAGAGAGAATACAAAGGAAGAACAGACAGCAACAGTCCTACTGGACCTAACGAGGCTGTCCGTGTGGCCAGGGACGAATCTTTCAACACAATATTATAATAACTACTACTCTTTACGGGTTAATATTATACTAATCATAAAATTGAGTCCAGATTCGTGTTTCTCAGGCCAAAGAACCCCTATAGAGCAATTTTTGTTAGATTTGAAAATTTGAAAATTGTCACCCAATTTTCGTGGGTACAACCCTTAGAGTTTTTTCTAGAAATCACATTTTATTAAATAACTCGAAAAGTATGAGGGTTACGTAAAAAATGTAGAGTACTAAAGAAAGAGCAAAAAACAGCCGTCCTTGTGAGCTATAGTATAATGACAATGGAATGTAAATAATTGAAAAAATGTCACATTTATTTCCCTTACAAAACATTACTTTCTTCCTTATTGTCTCCATAGGTATTGAAGATATTGGAAATATTATTGCACCATCTGATAGATATTGACAAACTCTACAAATATGTCTCTATACATACTTGCTCTATGACTAACAATTTTTGTAGTAAAATGGCTTCAACGTTTTTGAAGCGGATTTTGGTCGACATTTTCCGGGCAAAATTTCTGTCCCAGAAACGTGAAAAATGATATGAAGGAGGAGGAGGAGGAGAAGGAAAAAAAGGAGGAGGAAAAAGAGGAAAAGGAGAGAGAGAGAGAGAGAGAGAGAGAGAGAGAGAGAGAGAGAGAGAGAGAGAGAGAGAGAGAGAGAGAGAGAGAGAGAGAGAGAGAGAGAGAGAGAGAGAGAGAGAGAGAGAGAGAGAGAGAGAGATCAGGAGGGAGGGAGGGAAACTAAATGAAAGATACAAATAGAATATAAGAGAAAACAATAGAATGCCAATTAACAGCGAAGGAGGGAAAAAGAGGAAACAGGGAGAGGAAAAAAAAGAGGAAAACAATTTGAAGAAGAAAAAAATATATATAAATGAATACAATATAAAGCGATTGAAATTTAGTTTGAAAAAAATGTGAGAGAATGAGGAAGAGGAAAATGAAGAAGACAAAAATAGAGAAGTAAGAAGATAAGGAAGAGGAGAAGAAAAAAAGACAGACACACAATAACACAAAGTAATTACAAACAACAGCATATATGTGATTGTGTACCTGATGTCCTTATGTAGAATATAACAATACTCTCTCTCTCTCTCTCTCTCTCTCTCTCTCTCTCTCTCTCTCTCTCTCTCTCTCTCTCTCTCTCTCTCTCTCTCTCTCTCTCAATCTGTTTTGTTTCCAGTGTCACGTCTTCATCCCTTCCTTCCTTTCTCAAGTGGATGAACGCCCTTCTCTACCTCCCTCCCTTTCTCCCTTCTTGAAATCGCCTCAGGTAACTGTGAATCCTTTTGACTCTCTCTAGTAAGCCACCTGTCCCTCCCCTCCCATAGCCTCCCTTAATCCCTTCTCCTATCTCCCAGTATCCTTTTATCTTCCCTTCTGACCCCTTATCCAAAGACTTAGATTTCGAGGTCAGTGGACAACGCTGCACTCACTCATGAAATCAATCACTTTATTACCTTAGTTTGATGTGTTGTTTTTGGTTTTATTGATGCATAGTTACGAGTATTTTAATGGCTGTGTGGGTTAATGTTTTTTGTGATTTCTTAAGTTATGTTTCTGCTATTTTCGTTTTAATATAGTTTTAAAAGATGAGGATTTTGATTGTGGGAAAAGCTTAGATTAAAAAAAAGGAATATTGTGTAATAAAAAAAGAAATAGACAACTGATAAAAGAGACAAATAAAAAATAATAAAGTAATCAATTATAAAAAAAAAGGTGAATTGAGATAAAGAAGAATTCCGAACAAAAACATTTCCTTTGCTTGTTTGCGGCAAAATTTCACGTCACTCTTGCATGTCCGAGTCTCCCGTCCTCTTCAAAAGGCCATTCAATCTCTCAACACTTATATATAAAAAAAAAACTTTCCACTCACTACAAGTCTAGGAGGTGAGGCGGTTACTGTACCCAATCCCCTTCCCTTCCCCTTCCCTCCCTCCCCTTCCTCCCACACGTTTCCTTAAGTTGTAAAATGTTTTAAAGCGTTCAAAGTACTAAGTGGCATTCCAGACGTCTTTAATTTGTTTCCTATTTCTCGAAGTTTTTCCCCAAAGGACACGTGCATTCTCCTAATGGCCCGGCAGTTCCCTTTATAAAGATGACTAACATTGACTCACTGTGTTCCTTCGCTAGATAACTTTGATACGCAGCGGACCCAACACAGACCACTAATACATTCAATACCAGGTTATACAAGGACGTCCACACCCTACAGTTAGATTCTTCCTCTTCTTCTACACCTGACCTTGAGATATTACTCGATTGCGGGACATCAGACGTTCAATGCAACTGAGAATCTATCGTTAGGAAGAAAAAGAAAGGTTGTTCGACTGTCAGAATAAGAGAGAGAAAGAGAAAGAGAGAGAGAAGAAAAAGAGAGCAAGAAAGAGAGGGAGAGCTTAATGGCTAACGCGACTTGTACGTTAACCTAATGCTCTTAATACCAGCTTATCCATTCCACTTATTGATCCAACGCAGAGGAAGGAGAAGGAGGAGGACGACGAGAACGGATAGACAGCATTTGTCTCTCAAGTTTTATAAGTACACGTGATGAGGCGATGAAGATAGAGGTTCAGGGTTGCATGGGAGAGATGGGTCTGTTTTACATGGGAGAGGTGAGTTAATTTTACATGGGAGATGGGTAACTTATCATCCTTTTAGCCTTTTAAATGGACACCTTTCTTAAAAAACTCCCTCTTTCCCTTTTCCTTACTCTTCCTCCTTTCACCGACGCCTCCCAAATAGGTCCCTTAAACAAAGGCTTTAAGTAACCTTAGATATATACAATCGCAGCGCCCTTCGTCTCTCCAAAAATTAGGACACAACACAATTACCTTATAGCAGCATCAAACGGTCCTCTCCCTGTGTGTGTGTGTGTGTGTGTGTGTGTGTGTGTGTGTGTGTGTGTGTGTGTGTGTGTGTGTGTAAGATAGTGTGCTTTTGTGAGGAGAAAGAAGAGGAGGAGGAGGAGGAGGAGGAGGAAGAGGAGGAGGAGGAGGAGGAGGAGGAGGAGGAGGAAGGGGATTTGTTAGTTTTCAATAGGCTGTATAGAAATTATTACACCAGACGCGCTTCCTGCTGCTGCTGCTGCTACTACTACTACTACTACTACTACTGATATTACTACAGCTACAACCATCGCTTCCACCACCAATATTGCTACTATCAATGTCACTACGTATAATATGTTGCGATCATTAACGCAATTTATGTGTTGCGCATCACCTCTCTCTCTCTCTCTCTCTCTCTCTCTCTCTCTCTCTCTCTCTCTCTCTCTCTCTCTCTCTCTCTCTCTCTCTTGCAATTCCCTTTCCATTGTTTTACCCACAGAAAGAGAAAGCGAAAGAGAGAGAAAGATAGATAGATAGAGAGAGAAAAAAAGAAGAGAGAGAACTGATACCACAAATGAGTTTTTATTTTCTTCATTGCAAGCGATAAGTGTTGCCAGAAATAGGTAAAATAAAGAAAAAATAATATGAATTTTTCAAACATCATTATACAGGTTATCTATACTGTCAATGTGTGTGTGTGTGTGTGTGTGTGTGTGTGTGTGTGTGTGTGTGTGTGTGTGTGTGTGTGTGTGTGTGTGTGTGTGTGTGTGTATTTACATACATACGTGTGTAATACATGGTTTCAATTTTCACACACGGTTTTGTTAATAGATTGCGTATTACATAAACTGTACACATATGGATTTTTCAATTTAGTCACTCATTAAGTCTCTCTCTTTCTCTCTCTCTCTCTCTCTCTCTCTCTCTCTCTCTCTCTCTCTCTCTCTCTCTCTCTCTCTCTCTCTCGAAAATGGATGACCCTCAATTGCACGGCCTGACACTATCGTTCTTTAAGTTCTTTCTAATTACTGGAGAGCTGGACACTTTGCTCTCCTCACTCCTTCACAGTTACTTAACGGAGTCCATCTTAGTCCCCCACACTTTCCTTCCTGCAGACATCATGGACTTAGGGTGTGAGTAACTCTATGTTCTTTTGCTACAGTAATAGAAGATAATATGTGTTCTGTAAGCGAGTATTGATAGTTTTAGTGAGTAACTGAGTGTGTGAATTAGTTTTGTATATGACGAATTTGTAGACTCAATGATTTGTAGATACACTCAAACAGGCAAGCAGAAAAAGGCGACCGTACACCCTATGAACCTAAACTCCCCAAAACTAATCTGGGAGGTGATTTCTCATGGTTTTATACGTGGCAATCATCCCTCCTCACCCTCTCGGACCGAATCAAGAACCTCCCACACACACACACACTCAGAAAAAAATCAGGGCTAATGAATTTCCGATGAAAGAAGGTCTTTTGGCAGCCAGAAAACCAAGTAGATTTCAGGTCACTAGGCAGAGGAGAGCAAATTCCGGGGAAAAACTTCTAAGCTTTTTTCTATAGTTGAACGACAGAGGAGTGGATGGATGGATGGATGGATGGAGGGATGGATGGATGGATAAATCTTTCCTTCACGTGATTACTGCGAAAACTCCGCCAGAACCACGTGGAAAAATAGTTTAAAATGTTTCGCTGTAATCTATTAGGATGGAATGGCGAAGGAGAGATAAGACGAGGGAGGAGAAAACGTCAAAGCAAAACAAAGTAAGATTAAGAAAGAGTGTAAAAAGGAATGCAATTTTACAGAACAAGTTAATAATATCAGCTCTATGTCCCTCCTCAGGTATAGATCAGGTTGAGGACAGGTGTTAGACTTTATTAAAAGGGAGAATCAAGATAAAAGAACAAAGTAGTGAAGAAAGATATGTATAATAAACAGTGGAATATAAAATAAACTCCGTGGAAAAAGAATAAGGTTAAGAAATCTCACACAAAGAGAAGAGGGTAGAAAGGATGCTTCAGATAAATGAAAGAGGTAAATATAATGACAAAGAAAAGAACAAAGACAAGAAAGAGGATGAAGCCAAAGAGATAAGAGGAAGAGAAAGAAGAATAATATATGAAGAAGATGATGTGAAAAAGCAATACTAAGATACAAAGTCTGAAAATCTTTATGGGGAAAAAAATAATAATACATAGATATATAATAAAAGGAAAAGGGAAAAGAAAGACAATACTATACAGATACAGTGATAGATTGAAGACAACGAAAGGCAATAGAGGAAATAATAAATAAAGTTAGCATGAAAGATAGACTAAAAAAAAAATAAATAAATAATAATACAGGAAAAAATGGAAGAAAAGAAAAAAAAAGCAAATAAATAAATAAATAAATAAATTGTGGATAAATGACTATTACTACCATCATTATTATTACTTCTGTTACTACTATTTATACTACTACTGCCGATAATATTACTACGTCTATCTAACCATGAGTGTTTAAGATCTCTCTCTCTCTCTCTCTCTCTCTCTCTCTCTCTCTCTCTCTCTCTCTCTCTCTCTCTCTCTCTCTCTCTCTCTCTCTCTCTCTCTCTCTCTTCTCTCTCTCTCTCTCTCTCTCTCTCTCTCTCTCTCTCTCTCTCTCTCTCTCTCTCTCTCTCTCTCTCTCTCTCTCTCTCTCTCTCTCTCTCTCTCTCTCTGTAAGAAGAAGGAAACAGAACGAAGAGAAAAAGGCGCTTAACACCTCATGCAATAGTGATAATGCTAATGGTAATAATAAAAATAATAATAATAATAATAATAATAATAATAATAATGATAATAACAAATCAACATTGCTACTGCTGCCGGTACACTGGAGGAGGAGGAAGAGGAGGAGGAGGAGGAGTAAGAAGAAGAGGAGGAAGAGGAGGAGGAGGAGGAGGAGGAGATGAAAGCACACGAACAAACAAGACACACACACAAACATCACATAACAATCACAATAATCACAAAAGACTCATGACAAGACAACACAACACAAGACACACACAATGACAATCCCCAAAACACACACACACACACACACACACACACACACTCACACTCACACTCACACACACACACACACACACACACACACAGATGCGTCCACAAGACAACAACAAAAGGAGAAAAAACACACACACGTAATCAAATGAAGAAAATCGGTACCTCTGACGAACAATGACGAGGAGGAGGAGGAGGAGGAGGAGGAGGAGGAAGAGGAGGAGGAGGAGGAACACATAGGAACACATAGGAAGAATAAACAGCAACAGGCCTGCTGGCCCTTACGAGGCTGTTTGTGAGTACACTATCTAATCTAGAGTGAAGGATACAGGATAGTAAGGGTGAAGGCTTCTCTCCCCAGCCATGGCTGGCAGGGAAAGGAAGGCTAACCAAGACCAGACTATCACTATTGTCACTACCACTACTGCTACCACTACTTCCTGGCAAGCAATGTCAGGCCACTAGCGACGTCTTTTGAATCGACATTTCGTAAGTTAGGTACATCAGGATGATCATACTCAAAAATTTGCTACGTTAACGGATAGTATTTTAGTTGTGGATTGGCTTCTAAGTATTTGTCAAGTCTATTTTTGAACGTAGTAATTGTTTTACTGTCGGGCAGGGAGTTCCAAATGTTCACGATCCGATTGAAAAAGAAGTGCTTGGCTTCGTTTGATGTGAATCTTTTAACAGTAATCTTAAAAGAATGACGTCTTCTTGTTATATTTGATCTATCAAAAGTAATGTAATCTTCTGTAATGATATTATCGAATCCTTTGATTATCTTGAACATTTCAATTAAATCCCCTCGCATCCTTCGTTTTTGTAGGCTGAATAAGTTTAGTTCTTTAAGTGTTTCTTCATAAGGTTTATTTTTCAGCCTTGGAATCATTTTTGTTATTCTTCGCTGGACTCTTTCCAGTTTGTCAATGTCGGTCATGACCGACCGATCAAAATCTTCACTACTGACTCTGTCACCGGTGCCAATGGATATGGAAGTGATTTATTTTCATTCTTAAATGCTGCTGCATCAAGATAAGGCTCACTAGAATTAGGTATATAGAGGCAGAAAACAATTCAATTCCCACCACTCGCTCGGTCATGACCGGCCGATCAAAATCTTCACTACTGACTCTGTCACCGGTGCCAATGGCTATGGAAGTGATTTATTTTCATTCTTAAGTGCTGCTGCATCAAGATAAGGCTCACTAGAATTAGGTATATAGAGGCAGAAAACAATTCAATTCCCACCGCTCGCTCGGTCATTACCGGCCGATCAAAATCTTCACTATTGACTCTGTCACCGGTGCCAATGGCTATGGAGGTGATTTATTTTCATTCTTAAATGCTGCTGCATCAAGATAAGGCTCACTAGAATTAGGTATATAGAGGCAGAAAACAATTCAATTCCCATTGCTCGCTCGGTCATGACCGGCCGATCAAAATCTTCACTACTGACTCTGTCACCGGTGCCAATGGATATGGAAGTCATTTATTTTCATTCTTAAATGCTGCTGCATCAAGATAAGGCTCACTAGAATTAGGTATATAGAGGCAGAAAACAATTCAATTCCCACCGCTCGCTCGGTCATGACCGGCCGATCAAAATCTTCACTACTGACTCTGTCACCGGTGCCAATGGCTATGGAAGTGATTTATTTTCATTCTTAAATGCTGCTGCATCAAGATAAGGCTCACTAGAATTAGGTATATAGAGGCAGAAAACAATTCAATTCCCACCGCTCGCTCAGTCATGACCGGCCGATCAAAATCTTCACTACTGACTCTGTCACCGGTGCCAATGGATATGGAAGTCATTTATTTTCATTCTTAAATGCTGCTGCATCAAGATAAGGCTCACTAGAATTAGGTATATAGAGGCAGAAAACAATTCAATTCCCACCGCTCGCTCGGTCATGACCGGCCGATCAAAATCTTCACTACTGACTCTGTCACCGGTGCCAATGGCTATGGAAGTGATTTATTTTCATTCTTAAATGCTGCTGCATCAAGATAAGGCTCACTAGAATTAGGTATATAGAGGCAGAAAACAATTCAATTCCCACCGCTCGCTCAGTCATGACCGGCCGATCAAAATCTTCACTACTGACTCTGTCACCGGTGCCAATGGATATGGAAGTGATTTATTTTCATTCTTAAATGCTGCTGCATCAAGATAAGGCTCATAGAATTAGGTATATAGAGGCAGAAAACAATTCAATTCCCACCGCTCGCTCGGTCATGACCGGCCGATCAAAATCTTCACTACTGACTCTGTCACCGGTGCCAATGGCTATGGAAGTGATTTATTTTCATTCTTAAATGCTGCTGCATCAAGATAAGGCTCACTAGAATTAGGTATATAGAGGCAGAAAACAATTCAATTCCCACCGCTCGCTCGGTCATGACCGGCCGATCAAAATCTTCACTACTGACTCTGTCACCGGTGCCAATGGCTATGGAAGTGATTTATTTTCATTCTTAAATGCTGCTGCATCAAGATAAGGCTCACTAGAATTAGGTATATAGAGGCAGAAAACAATTCAATTCCCACCGCTCGCTCAGTCATGACCGGCCGATCAAAATCTTCACTACTGACTCTGTCACCGGTGCCAATGGATATGGAAGTGATTTATTTTCATTCTTAAATGCTGCTGCATCAAGATAAGGCTCACTAGAATTAGGTATATAGAGGCAGAAAACAATTCAATTCCCACCGCTCGCTCGGTCATGACCGGCCGATCAAAATCTTCACTACTGACTCTGTCACCGGTGCCAATGGATATGGAAGTGATTTATTTTCATTCTTAAATGCTGCTGCATCAAGATAAGGCTCACTAGAATTAGGTATATAGAGGCAGAAAACAATTCAATTCCCACCGCTCGCTCGGTCATGACCGGCCGATCAAAATCTTCACTACTGACTCTGTCACCGGTGCCAATGGCTATGGAAGTTATTTATTTTCATTCTTAAATGCTGCTGCATCAAGATAAGGCTCACTAGAATTAGGTATATAGAGGCAGAAAACGATTCAATTCCCACCGCTTTCTCGGTCATAACCGGTCGATCAAAATCTTCACTACTGACTCTGTCACCGGTGCCAATGGATATGGAAGTGATTTATATTCATTCTTAAATGCTGCTGCATCAAGATAAGGCTCATAGAATTAGGTATATAGAGGCAGAAAACAATTCAATTCCCACCGCTCGCTCAGTCATGACCGGCCGATCAAAATCTTCACTACTGACTCTGTCACCGGTGCCAATGGCTATGGAAGTGATTTATTTTAATTCTTAAATGCTGCTGCATCAAGATAAGGCTCACTAGAATTAGGTATATAGAGGCAGAAAACAATTCAATTCCCACTGCTCGCTCGGTCATGACCGGCCGATCAAAATCTTCACTACTGACTCTGTCACCGGTGCCAATGGCTATGGAAGTGATTTATTTTCATTCTTAAATGCTGCTGCATCAAGATAAGGCTCACTATAATTAGGTATATAGAGGCAGAAAACAATTCAATTCCCACTGCTCGCTCGGTCATGACCGGCCGATCAAAATCTTTACTACTGACTCTGTCACCGGTTCCAATGGCTATGGAAGTGATTTATTTTCATTCTTAAATGCTGCTGCATCAAGATAAGGCTCACTAGAATTAGGTATATAGAGGCAGAAAACAATTCAATTCCCACCGCTCGCTCGGTCATGACCGGCCGATCAAAATCTTCACTACTGACTCTGTCACCGGTGCCAATGGATATGGAAGTGATTTATTTTAATTTTTAAATGCTGCTGCATCAAGATAAGGCTCATAGAATTAGGTATATAGAGGCAGAAAACAATTCAATTCCCACCGCTCGCTCAGTCATGACCGGCCGATCAAAATCTTCACTACTGACTCTGTCACCGGTGCCAATGGCTATGGAAGTGATTTATTTTCATTCTTAAATGCTGCTGCATCAAGATAAGGCTCACTATAATTAGGTATATAGAGGCAGAAAACAATTCAATTCCCACTGCTCGCTCGGTCATGACCGGCCGATCAAAATCTTCACTACTGACTCTGTCACTGGTTCCAATGGATATGGAAGTGATTTATTTTCATTCTTAAATGCTGCTGCATCAAGATAAGGCTCACTAGAATTAGGTATATAGAGGCAGAAAACAATTCAATTCCCACCGCTCGCTCGGTCTTGACCGGCCGATCAAAATCTTCACTACTGACTCTGTCACCGGTGCCAATGGCTATGGAAGTGATTTATTTTCATTCTTAAATGCTGCTGCATCAAGATAAGGCTCACTAGAATTAGGTATATAGAGGCAGAAAACAATTCAATTCCCACCGCTCGCTCGGTCATGACCGGCCGATCAAAATCTTCACTACTGACTCTGTCACCGGTGCCAATGGCTATGGAAGTGAGGAGGAGGAGGAGGAGGAGGAGGAGGAAGGAGAGCGTCAAAGGACAGTTCCAGAGAGTAAAGAATGACTGGAGAGAAACTGAGGGAGAGAGAGAGAGAGGGAGGGAAATATCTACACTAGGAAGCGAGGGAGGAAAAGAGAGCTCTCCACTTTTTATGGCAAATGTTGAGGGAAACTTTACGATCCAGCTTCCATAAGTTAGGCGACGTTTCCACTCTTACCTCCTTCTCTCCTTCTCTCTATTCCTATTCCTCCTACTCTTTATTCCTATTCCTCCCTCTCTCCCTTTCGTCCTCCCATCCTTTGTCTCTCTCTATTCTAACTTTCCTCCCTCCCACCCCCTCTCTCTCTCTCTCTCTCTCTCTCTCTCGTTGTCCTCTTCCACTTCTCCACCTCACAATGTCATTCAGTGTGTATGAGAGAGAGAGAGAGAGAGAGAGAGAGAGAGAGAGAGAGAGAGAGAGAGAGAGAGAGAGAGAGAGAGAGAGAGAGAGAGAGAGAGAGAGAGAGAAGAGAGAGAGAGAGAGAGAGAGAGAGAGAGAGAGAGAGAGAGAAGAGAGAGAGAGAGAGAGAGAGAGAGAGAGAGAGAGAGAGAGAGAGAGGAGAGAGAGAGAGAGAGAGAGAGAGAGAGAGAGAGAGAGAGAGAGAGAGAGAGAGAGAGAGAGAGAGAGAGAGAGAGAGAGAGAGAGAGAGAGAGAGAGAGAGAGAGAGAGAGAGGAACTGACATGGTGATTAGTTAAGTGGATTCAAGGATTCATAACACACACACACAAACAAACACACACACACACACACACACACACACACACACACACACACACACACACACACACACACACACACACACCCACACACACACCCTGACGTTTCATTTACTCTTCAAAGCAAGTTCACTGCTATGGGAAGGGCAGTGTAATCGCATTAGATGTGAGGTGAAGTTTAGCTTAGTTACCTAGCCCGTCTCAATCAAGGGAAGGGGAGGGAAGCTAAGGGAATAGAAGGGAAGAGAAGGGAAGAGGAGGTGGAAGAGGAGGAGGGAAGAGGAGGAGGAGTGTGAGGGGGTTATAGGTGAGGAGAGGGAGGAAGGAAGGAAGAGAGAAGGAAGGAAGGAGAGGAAGGGAGGAGCATTATGCAGTTTTGAAGGTGAGTTTAGTTTTCATTGTTATGAGGAACAACTGCTCTTTTATTTTTCTTCTTCTTCTTCTTCATTTTCTCATTCTTTCTTCTCCTTCTCCTGTCATTCTTCTTCCCATCTTCATCTTCTCCTATCTTCTTATTTCACAAGATAAATTGGTTTCATCTCTCTCTCTCTCTCTCTCTCTCTCTCTCTCTCTCTCTCTCTCTCTCTCTCTCTCTCTCTCTCTCTCTCTCTCTCTCTCTCTCTCTCTCTCGCTGACCTATTCATTTCTTCGATTATTCATCTCTACCACATCCAATATTTAGCATTCCTACCACCCCACCACCATCACCACCACTACCACACTCCCAACACTCTCTATCACACTCCACGACTGAGACTACCTAACCCCATTACCTTCCCTTATCACGCAACCTTATCCCCAAAGAACGCCGTGACCCCTAAAGATACCTAGAGTTTGTGGGCCAGTTTAAGCTCAGTGCCGAGAACCAAGCTGAGTTGGCGGTAAAGTTTCCGAGCTTTTGGGAAGAATCGGTCACTAGAGGGTGCGCGTGAGAGGGCAGTAGAGGAGAAAATAGGCCAGAAGAAGGTGCGTGTTGTGTGCTAAGGGCAGAAGGGACGTGTGAGGGGATAAGGGAGACAGAGAAAGAGAGAGAGAGGAGTAAGAGGTAAGATTGACATTTCTCTCTCCTATTCTATAAGAGTGATATTTGTCCCTTGAAGAGGAAGGATAAGAAGCGAGAGAAAAGGTGGTTTCAAGATGTAGAGTGAGAGAGAGAGAGAGAGAGAGAGAGAGAGAGAGAGAGAGAGAGAGAGAGAGAGAGAGAGAGAGAGAGAGAGAGAGAGAGAGAGAGAGAGAGAGAGAGAGAGAGAGAGAGAGTCTAATCAGCAACGCCCTCAGTTTTTTTTCTATATAGTAGAAGTGGAAATTTGAGTTTTAATAAATATGCAAACATGATATTTTTCTATTTTTCAATTTTTTTTTTCTTCCCTTCAGAGTGGGAATCTCATTTAGGAGGAAGGAAGAAATGGTCAACTCATATATTTTTTTTTCCTTTTTTTTTATATCTCTTTCCATTCCCTTCCTTTTCTTCTTCTTCTTCTTCTTCTTCTTCCTTCCTTTCTTCTATTTTTGTCTTATTCCTTTTTTTTTTTTTACTTCTCCTCTTCGTCTCTCTCTTCTTCCTCTTTTATCTTGGTTCTTCTGGTTATACTCTTTCCCTTCCTTCGTCTTTTCTTTTCTCTCTTTTTATCTTTTCTTTCCACCGCACTAAAAATAAAGGAGGAAAGAAGGAAAGAGAAGGAGTGAAACACGGCACATACTCCTCCTCCTCCTCCTCCTCCTCCTCCTCGTCTTCTTCCTCCTTTTCCTCTTTTTATCCTTATTCTTCTCGTTCTCATCTTCTTCCATTTTTTGTATGAGATCAAATTTCACATAGGCCTCTTTCGGATTTCTCAATTGCGTCTAAAGATATCTTCCTCCTTCTCTTCCTCCTTCTCTTCCTTCCTTCCTTCCTTCCCTCCTCCTTTCCTTCCTCTCACAATCCTCTTGAAGCAAAGGAAGAAGGAGAGAAGGAGAGAAACAGGAAACTGATAAAGGAATAATAGAAAGAAAGAAAAATATTGTTACTTCCTTGTGTTACGAGAATCGAAGGAAAATCAGGAAGGAAAATTTGAGGAAACTGAAACCGGTTCACGTGTGCAGAAAAGAGAGGGAGGAAAAAAAAACTGTGTGGAATGTTTAGGGAAATGTGTGTGTGTGTGTGTGTGTGTGTGTGTGTGTGTGTGTGTGTGTGTGTGTGTGTGTGTGTGTGTGTGTGTGTGTGTGTGTGTGTGTGTGTGTGTGTGTGACCGCAGCAAAATCACAAACAAAAACATAAGAAAAAACACAAAAAACATAAAAAAAAAACAATAATAAAACCGAGAAAGAGAGAGAACGAAAGAGAGAAAAAAATCAAGACAGAGATAGAGAAAGGAAAATCCAGTTACTTCTCTACCCTGGAAAGTCAGGCGGGGAATAGGCAGACCTAATGTTATCCATCTTTTCACATTGGTACGCTAACGTGACTTCCTCGCTCCGCCCTTCCTTTCCCCTCTGGCGCTCAAATCCAGGCTGAGTAACTTTGCGTCTGGAATAGTGAGAAGCCTTCGACGGTATATTTATGCGTGAAGTTATGCGGCGCTTGTAGATCAAACCGTGACCAAAATAATGAGAGAGAGAGAGAGAGAGAGAGAGAGAGAGAGAGAGAGAGAGAGAGAGAGAGAGAGAGAGAGAGAGAGAGAGAGAGAGAGAGAGAGAGAGAGAGAGAGGTGTATATCTATTAGTTTTTGGATATTATCTTTAGCATGGCTGTCTTTGAGTAATCATGATAATCTACTCTCTCTCTCTCTCTCTCTCTCTCTCTCTCTCTCTCTCTCTCTCTCTCTCTCTCTCTCTCTCTCTCACACACACACATACTTGCTAAGCTTAACTCTCAAGGCAGCGTTATCTTCTTCGCATAATGTAAGATGCAAGTAATCTCAACATAATTGGGGCGTGATACAAGGAATGAAAGATGAGGTGAGGATAAGGTGAGGCTCGTGAGATGAGGGAAGGGTGATGCAGTGTTAGGATGAGGTGCTAGGGTGTTTTAAAGGGTGAGGTTAAGGTGAAAGGCTGTAGGGTGTGGTGGTGATGTGTGGATTCCTATTATTGTTGTTGTTGTATTGAAGAAAAAAGTATAAGTATTGATTTGAAGATTTATGTTTGAATTAAAGGTGTTTGAAGTGTTTTAGGAGATGTAATATGTTTTTTTTTTAATATTTTATAAGGTTTTGTTATTTATTTTCTATGTTTTGTGTTTGTGATTATGTGGTCTACTTATCTACCTATCTATCTATCTACCTATCTATCTATTTATCAATCGTTCTATTTGACTGCACACGAGCACATTAAAAGAATATTAAACAGTTTTTTCTTCTTTTCTGACGTCAAGAGTGATAGAGTGAGGCAGCAGTGTGTGTGTGTGTGTGTGTGTGTGTGTGTGTGTGTGTGTGTGTGTGTGTGTGTGTGTGTGTGTGTGTGTGTGTGTGTGTGTGTGTGTGTGTGAATTATTGATGTAAGAGAATTAAATGCGTTCTGATGACATTTATACATTAATGAAGTTGGTCTGTGTGAAGAAATTTTCCAGAGCAATAAATATGAGTCTATCAATGGTGACGATGACACTAGATTAATGTGTCAGTTCAAAAAATATATTGCTGATGAGACTCGTTATGAATAGTTAATTGCAGTTCATCATCATCATCATCATCATCATCATCATTACCTCACAACATTACCCGTTAAATAATTCTTTCCTTTCATTTCCTGGAAAGTCAAATAAATGGAAACTAAACAGCCTCACTTTTGTACATATAAAAACACAAACAATAAACAATAAACATAACAAACAGCCACTAGGAAGGTTGTCTAATAAAAAAAAAAATGCTCTCAGACCCTAAAGAACAAAACGTAAAAACTGAAGAAGAAAAAAAACAAAAGCACCGCGTTTAACCAAGAAAACAATCACACGAGGAAGGTCTCTGGCGAATATTTTTTTTCATCCTTTCTTTTTCATGTTTATTGAAGGCTTTTTACATTGGCTTTCGATTACAGGAGTAGCGCGCTTAACCTTTCTCATCATTAACAGAGTCAGACGTTCACGAGAGGAGAAAATACAATGTGTTATGTACTTCCTGGAATCCTTCTCTACAGGTAAAAAGAAGAGAGAGAGAGAGAGAGAGAGAGAGAGAGAGAGAGAGAGAGAGAGAGAGAGAGAGAGAGAGAGAGGAGAGAGAGAGAGAGTGAGAGAGAGAGAGAGAGAGAGAGAGAGAGGAGAGAGAGAGAGAGAGAGAGAGAGAGAGAGAGAGAGGAGAGAGGAGAGAGAGGAGAGAGAGACGAGAGAGAGAGAGAGAGAGAGAGAGAGAGAGAGAGAGAGAGAGGAGAGAGAGAGAGAGAGGAGAGACGAGAGAGAGAGAGAGAGAGAGAGAGAGAGAGAGAGAGAGAGACAGAGAGAGTTAGAGAGAGAGCATTCCAATAGCCAAGTTATTATCCCGTCGGTGGCTCAGCGCGGCAGGGGGCAGGGGAGGACAGGGAAACGCAGGGAGGCATGGTATACGGACAGGGGACGGAGTGGTCTTGTCTCAACAATTACACTATTTGGCTGAGCCCCCTGTGGCCGCGTCCCGGGAGGATTAACAGCACATGCCTCAACAGCAACTGGCCGGGAGGAAAGCAGCACTAGGATGAGAGACTAGAATCCATTACAAAAGTTTTCGTTGGACGCAAACACGAGGCGCTGAGAAAGGCGAGAAATCTTACTACAAGAGGGAAGGCTGAGGCGGTAGATCTCAGTCTGAAGGTGTTCCTTAGACATGCAAATGGGAAAGTTAAAGAGGGTTTTCAAGGCTGTGAGATGGATTACTTGGGGTGTTTTTTCTTTTGTCATTCCAGGCAGCCCAGACGACCCAGGATTGTGTGAAAAAATATAAGACTGGTTAACGTTGAGTATAGGAGGTGCAGTTTTCTTTGCTTTATTATGATGGCTTGGCAGGACTAGTTTATGTTTTGCTGACTTATATATAACTGAGGACAAGCTTATAGGTAAAAGAAATAGAGGAAAAAATAGTTATCAGTGATGTGTCTACTTGATAATGGAAAACAGTGAAGGTAAAATAAAATAATATTAGTTTTAGTGGTTTTGGTGGTAAAGTTTTGTGTGAAGTGACAATGCGCTGCTTGAATTTTAAAGTTACCTCTCTGTAATTCCCTGTAATCAAGGCTGTAACACGTGCAGCAGGTTGGTACAGGAGGAAACTGTAACCTGCTGACCTTTAGAGTTAATAATCAAATAAAAAAATATGAAAAAAATTACATCAAATACTAAATGAGTAGTTTCAATAGTGAGAAAAACTTATGATTACAGTATAAATCTATAGTATAAAGTGTTATTAAGTTATGATTGTTTATTTACCTAACGAGAGGCAACAGGAAGTGGAGGGGGCGTGTCAGGGGGCAGAAAAGGTCACCAAAAGGGGGGAGGGGCTTGAGGTAAGGTCAGGAAAGGGGGTAAGAGGGTGGGAGGAGGCAACCCTAATTACTCATGCGTTTCCATTTTGGTAATTTGAGCCAATTCGCTTCGCTCTACCTTAATATATCAATCATTCTGTCATTTTTCAATTTACCAGATGAAAGCTTCACCGCCTCTCGTGTGCTGAGGAAAGGAGGAAAGGAGAGATGGGACAGCGCAAAACAGATGGAAAAACACCTCACACCAACGTAAGAAGATGAGCTAATAACAGGCAGAAAAAAAACAAGATTGAGAAAAAAAAGAAGAGGAAACCACGCAAAAAAAAAACACTTAGATAAACATAAATAAATATAGAAAATTAAACAGGCAAGGTAGTCAGAATAGAAGCACGTTGGACAGGTAATAAAAAGATAAATTAAACAAGCATACACCAGGTAAGGAATGACATAGATGATACACAAGTAAGGGACAGGTAAGGGGAGAGGACAGGTAACCAGGTAAACTCATAACCGTGGGAGGATACTTCAAGGAATGCAGAAGGGAAGGAGATAGGATGAGAAAGTGAGATTATTTCTAACAGACGACCTGAAGCAAAGTAAAGGAGGAAGGGAAAGTAGGAAGGGAAAGGAGGAAGGGGCAAGGGAGTGAGAAAGTGGTGGTGACGAGGCAGGTGATTATCAACAATTACCTGGAACTGAATTTATAATGACAGAAGACGTATTTGCTTTCAGGTGTTTTACTACTACTACAATACCACCACCACCACCACCACCACCACCACTACTACTACGATATCAAATTAAAAACCAGTCATGTAAATAAAACAAAAAAAACAGAAAGGATCCGAATTCCCAAACCCTGTCCACGGAAGCCCCTGACGTCACTGACCACAAAGGGGGCGGTGAGTAGACCAATGGGATTAGAGGGTTTAGCCGCAGCACGCACGGAAGGCTCTGATTGGTTGGGAGGATTAGCGGGCCTGTGGGGATGGGATAGGGAGGCGACCCAAGGCATGAGTGGGGATTAGGGGACAGAAGAGACCGTTGTTAACCTTAATATTATCGTTATGGTGTTGGTGGTGATGGTGGTGGTGGTGGTGGTGGTGGTGGTGGTGGTGGTGGTGGTGGTGGTGGATGACAAATAGTATTATAACAAGATTAGTAATGATGGTAATGGTGATAATAATAGTGGTGGTGGTGGTGGTAGCTAAGGCTTCTGTCCTGAATCAC
The DNA here is from genome assembly GCA_029783475.1 of Metacarcinus magister. NCBI lineage: Eukaryota > Metazoa > Arthropoda > Malacostraca > Decapoda > Cancridae > Metacarcinus > Metacarcinus magister. Next base: position 1,401,492 of record JAPQNM010000014.1, on the reverse strand, counting down.
TTATTACCTTAAATACAGGAGGAGGACAAGCGTTTAATGACATGTTAATTACCTCCTTCTGTGACTCCTGTGTGGATTAATTAAACTACACCCCCATGTACACTTTCACTCACACCACCTACACACACACACACACACTAGCTCCTCCTCTTCACTCTAAATCCTTCTCTTCAAACACCCACCCACTGCATGCAAGGGTGAAAATGGCTCACCCTAAAAAAAATTTGTGTATCTCAGACGGAGAGATGAGGTGGATCTGAGGTGCTCAAGAGACCTTAGAAAGAGAAAGAGAGAGAGAGAGAGAGAGAGAGAGAGAGAGAGAGAGAGAGAGAGAGAGAGAGAGAGAGAGAGAGAGAGAGAGAGAGAGAGAGAGAGAGAGAGAGAGAGAGAGAGAGAGAGATGAGGATAATGACAGAGGGTGGTAGTGAGGATTTTGTGTGTGTGTGTGTGTGTGTGTGTGTGTGTGTGTGTGTGTGTGTGTGTGTGTGTGTGTGTGTGTGTGTGTGTGTGTGTGTGTGTGTGTGTATCTTGTACTACAACAATATATATGCTATTTTCGTGGAGACAAGAAGTTAAAAGGCAGAACCAATTTTTCAGCTCCGGAATGGGCTACCATGAGAGAGAGAGAGAGAGAGAGAGAGAGAGAGAGAGGAGAGAGAGAGAGGAGAGAGAGAGAGAGAGAGAGAGGAGAGAGAGAGAGAGAGAGAGAGAGAGAGAGAGAGAGAGAGAGAGAGAGAGACGAGAGAGAGAGAGAGAGAGAGAGAGAGAGAGAGAGAGAGAGAGAGAGAGAGAGAGAGAGAAAAAAAAAATTAAATACACTTTTTTCATGCATTGTGTATAACTGTTCGCTCCACTATAATTCATGAACCTACATATTATGAATGCAAGGAAGTATTACCGTAGTGAATATTATGGACACACAACGGAGCTTAGTTTTGAAAGCCTGCGAACAATATTACAGGCAAGAGTGGTGACATGATGTGTGTGTGTGTGTGTGTGTGTGTGTGTACCAGTGCCATTAAATAATACAATACTCCTTTTTCCACTTTTCTTGCGTATGCAGTACATTACCTTTCATTAAACATTCAATGAAGGCAGCACTCGAGCAAAGAAGCAGCCGTTAGACTTTTACACAAAACACACCGCACTATAAAACAGAGAGACGCAGCCTACAATCAGGAATTAAAAGCAACTTACAACCTACATCTATTTGCACTTTACGTTAAGACTTACTTCTCGCTCTCTCACTGCTGGTAAGGAACATATGCATTGATTCCCTCAAATGTCACCTTCAATGTTATGTTGCATCCGAGTCTATGAAAATTTTGTATATGTGTATAAAGAAGTTTACTATTGCTAATGATTGAGACCACATGCTACCTGGCTGCCTAATGATGAAGCTATGACAGGTGAGATTTTTAGTTTGTTTTTTATTTGTTATATATACAAAAGTTATTTCCATTATATTTTTTCAGGTACTCGTCCATATTTTTTTTCCTATTAAATTGCTACTGTCTATCTATTTCCATTTTTTTTTTCCTTAGCTTTCGAAAATTAAAGTTCCGTTGACATTGTTATGTATCCGCCATAAAAATTTACGTTCATGAATTCCTGGATATATTCACCAGTGTATTTATTAGTCTGTTTATGTACGCGGATCCGAGTATCTGTTTACAATCTGACTTAGAGAGCATTATACCTACACTACATTGCTAAAGGCGACTTAACATAGCAAATCAGATTTCAGAACAAAAACATTATATGCTTCTGTTACTACTTATGATGCTTCAAAGTTAACAACATCAAGGCTGGAAATATACACACTAAACTATTACTGCCAGTGTTATGCTCTCTCTCTCTCTCTCTCTCTCTCTCTCTCTCTCTCTCTCTCTCTCTCTCTCTCTCTCTCTCTCTCTCTCTCTCTCTCTCTCTCTCTCTCTACGGGAAATAACGTGGAATGATCGAATTGGTCACGTCATTGCGGTTTATGGAAATGGTGGTTTGGGTATTATGTGTTTTAAGAGGAAATGAGGTGAAGGGATGGAGGACTAGATAGATACACATACATACACATACACACACACATACATACACACAATGACAACGGTATATGTACAATAATATCCTCACTAAGAAGGAAATTACTATTGTGAATTCTCGTCAACTTTAACTCTCTCTCTTCTCTCTCTCTCTCTCTCTCTCTCTCTCTCTCTCTCTCTCTCTCTCTCTCTCTCTCTCTCTCTATGATAATCGACATCCATGAACTAATTAATCATCACCATTTGAAACACTATTAGTCATTTCACTTCACAATAAATGAAATGACACTTGAAGTTAATTTATTCTTTCATTTTATCTTTCATTATTCTTTTCCATCTTTTATTATTATTATTATTATTATTATACAGATTTTCGTGCTGGAATAAGGAGAAGGGAAGGGAAGGAGGAGGATGCAGTGGTCAGATTTTCCGTAAGGTAAGTAAATGGTTGTATGAAAACTGTATTTGAGGTAGGAAATACACGTTAAAAGTACCATTTAACACTTGTATATTAACATTTCCTTTTTTTTTTGGGTGTAAATGCAAAATAAGGAAAAGAAACATTATATATACAACTGTAATTCTTCCTTCCTCTATATTTATGAAAGAAAAACTTCTCTCTTCCTTCCTTATAACTTCAAAACAAGGAAAGAAACAATATAGAAACAAAAAACTTAGTGACATGTTGTAGGAAGTATCTGTATTTCTTTCCCTTGCTACAACTGAGATACTTTCTAGACAGGTGTATCAGCTCACCTGGAAAACTTAAATTGATGTTCGTATTTTTGTTGCTGTACCTTTGACTATCTCTTTGCGTCTCTGTTTCCATTCCACACCCTCACTCTTATCCATCCTTCCATATCAATTAACTTCCACGTCAAGAGAAATGAAGTAGAACACGTCAAGAAAAGATATGTGAACGTTAAACAAAGACTCACACACACTATTAGCGTTACCATTTCTCGTTAGTACTTTCATGTAACCTTCTTTACCTGCTGCTCAAGCGTCGCGGGTGGAAAACGGATCACTCAGTCGAGAAAAGATAATGATGTGTATCTATTACGATAAGCAAACATGTTTTTTCTTATGATATTATTCCTTACCAGACGTAGAATAGAGAATACGTAACTGTTTCACATGCCGGGAGCCTCTTTTTCTTGTTGTAAATATGTAACACTTGGAAAAACTGGTGAAACTATAAAACAGGAAATGAAAATATGTATACTGAGTGACATTAACTAAACAGTATACAATGTTGATCATACTGCACGTGTCACAGCGCTCGCTATCACTGTAATTATTGTCACAGGACCAATTATGAAGCTTGAAGACGTAACACCCGCAGCAAGATCCATCCCTCAAGGCACAAAAAACCTCCCATCAAGTATCATTAAAGTCGACAACCCCTTGAAAACCGAGGGGAAGCGAGACCCTTACGTCATGCCTTCGTCAGGGTGGAGGAGAGAAGATAATGCTATAATTCCCCTACGTCGCAAATACTCGTTTATGGCTACGGAAATTAGACCTTAGTGGCAGGGATGGATGTGTCTTGGCCTCGCTCTGAGCTTTTTAATTGAGTCACGAGTGATGGGAGTCTTGTCTCTACCTGTATAATTAACCTGGAAGCCGGTATTCCTTAGTTACCTGGAAAATAGAAAAATTAGGAATGCTGGAGGTCTATCTAGCGGTGACCCTTTTTTAATTATCTCTCTCTCTCTCTCTCTCTCTCTCTCTCTCTCTCTCTCTCTCTCTCTCTCTCTCTCTCTCTCTCACTATATTTTTTTTCTAATAACTAATGCATAAATGTCAAATATTTAGGTATGTTTATATTAATGTTAATCTGCAGAGCTGTTAAAAAAAACTCGCGGCATTAAATATTATGTTTAGATACTTAACACCCACAGGGAGTTAGATAGATAGCTAGATAGATGAATAGAGATACAGAGAGAGAGAGAGAGAGAGAAAAAAAAAAATTAACCTCACCTCACCTCACCTCGTAGGATTATAAAGCTAACAAGACGTAACACAAACAAACAATCATAAGTAACACGAAACCATGTCAACACGCGTCAAAACTTTAAAGTGGAAGGAAGATTCTGAACTAGGAAACACAACTTGTACTACCTTACTACTTTTTATTATTTTTTAAAATTTTATTTTTTATTTTTTATTTTATTATTATTATTATTTTTTTAGGGAGTTCATGTTTCTACCGCTGCAGGACATGCGTGAAGGAGGGAGTGAAGGAGGAAGGAGGTGTGCAGGATTCCTCGCCTTGACGGTGCTCCTGAGGCTTCTGGTCTTTGCTTTGCCTTGGGTTTATAAATATTTATCTTGTCCGGGAAACGTTATAACGAAATGTGCAGAGGTGTGTGTGTGTGTGTGTGTGTGTGTGTGTGTGTGTGTGTGTGTGTGTGTGTGTGTGTGTGTGTGTGTGTGTGTTAACATATTACCATCTATTCATAACGTCTCTTTCTAAGTACATTTATCTATTTACATCAATATATAATCTGTTATACACTAGTGAATGCATGTATAAATCTACTAATAAATTTGAAGCACTATGCGTTATGTCAATTTACCTTAATGAATGTATCTATTGTGTAACTACGAGTCTATTTGCCTTTTATCGCGACAGTTTAAGATAATAACCTTTATGAGATATTAGGAGAGTGAAAAAAGTATATAAATCAATGCGTGTTTCAGTTTAATATGTCACTGTCATCACCATTACCATTATCCTCTCCTTCCACTATCATCACTATCATCATTATATAGAACGAAGGAATGAAGAAGGATGGAAGGAGTAAAATAAAGTGTAACCAACAAAAACCTATGACCTCAAAGTTGAAAAAATCTATTAAAAAAAATATTAGGAATTATACCATATGACGTCTATTAATTTTGTCTATTTTCCTCCTACCGGTTCTCTAGTCTCTCTCTTCTCCTCTCTTAGGGCGGCGCTGTGGGATTCAAGTCCTTACCTGGAGAAAAGAAAGAGAAAAAAAGCATATTAGTTTAATGCCTAAAGTCAATCCTATTTCCCACTCCCTTTCCTCACCTACACCTAACCTCCCACATTTTCAATCCTCTCCTCGCTTCTTCCCTCACTCCTCTCCCCTCCATCGGCCTAAGAGACTTCAATCCCACGTGAAACAGGATTAAGTACTCTATAAAAGTTTCCAAGGTGCTTATTGTTATAGATGCAAGGGACGCGGAAACACTACTAAGAGAACGGAGACTCCCTGCCTCCTTATTTCTCCGTTATATTTCCTCCTTTTTTATTCCTTAAAGTGGAGGGAAAAAATAACGGAAATGGGTCGTAAATATGGGAAGGAATAATGTCTTTAGACTGTAGAGGAGGAGGAGGAGGAGGAGGAGGAGGAGGAGGAGGAGGAGGAGGAGGAGGAGGAGGAGGAGGAGGAGGAGGAGGAGGAGGAGGAGGAGGAGGAGGAGGAGGACGAGAAGTAAGAGAAAGAGGCACAAAAGGAGTAGAAGGTAAGGTAGAGCAAGAGGAAGATGGAGAGGAAAGGGGTGAAGTGAGGTGTATTTAGGGGATGAGAGAGAGAGAGAGAGAGAGAGAGAGAGAGAGAGAGAGAGAGAGAGAG
>JAPQNM010000014.1:1385845-1390845 GCA_029783475.1 Metacarcinus magister | reverse complement strand
TGCTTAAGGGAAGGGAAAAAAGTTCAATAGTATAGTGATGTTTTTTTTCCCCCTTTTCTCTTCTTTCTGGGGCGGTGATATGAAGGGGAAAAATCTATGGCAAGGAAAAGTCTGAGTCAGCGGAAATATCTGACGTGGAATAATTCAATACTAGGGAAGCTTTCCGACTGATAAGGAAAAAAGAAATATTGGTGATAAATACGTAAATGTTAGACACGAAATAGGGTAAAAAAAAAAGGGAAAACATAATACGCGTAAAAAAAGTGAGAAAGTTGAAAAATATTGAAAACCTAAAAAAACAATACAAAGAGAAACGTTACGAAACATTATAAAAAACGATCGTTGTAATGAATGCATCAATCATTCAGTTAAATAAACGAATGAAGGATGAATAAACAAATGAATAAACAGATAAAAAATACGACCGCAATTTAGTCAACAAAATTTAAATAAAAATAGTAGGAAACATAACAATAAATAAAATAAATAAAAAAACAAAAACAAATGCCACTGCAAAATAACAAAAACTGAAAAAGCATTTAAACGAAATACATAAATAGGTAGAGAGATAAAGAAGAAATACAGAGAAGAGAGAGAGAGAGAGAGAGAGAGAGAGAGAGAGAGAGAGAGAGAGAGAGAGAGAGAGAGAGAGAGAGAGAGAGAGAGAGTTTACCAAAGAAGTGAGGATGTGACAGGTTTTTTTTGACAGGCATCGTTCTAGCTCTAGTCTCTCTCTCTTTCTCTCTCTCTCTCTCTCTCTCTCTCTCTCTCTCTCTCTCTCTCTCTCTCTCTCTCTCTCTCTGATGTGGTAAGGCGATGATCAGAAGGTAATCCTCTTGTGCTTCTTTACGTAATTCTGTTTGTGTTCGTTTTTTCTATTTTTTTCTGAAAGAGTTTTTTTTTTGTTCATCCTCTCATCATTATCTTCATTATTTCTTTTAACACTTTTTTTTTGTTTTTCTTTTACTGCTTTTTCTTCCTTTTTTTCGTTGTGAGAATTTCTTATCTCTCTCAAATATTCGTGATAGTCCCACAGTTTATCATCCTCGCTCACGCACAATATTTATTCGTCCTCATCACCCTTTTTGGCTTCATCAGGTATGCGTGTCATTAAGGTGCTAACGTGCCTCTCCTCATCAGTGTCAGGCGCAGCGCTGTCTCGCCTCACATCACAAACAGACGAATCATGAGTTCTCCTTCTCTACCCGACCAGACCCAACCCGACCTGCCTCTATCCCACCTCTGCTTCCACCAATATCTCCATAAAAATTTAGAACTGGGAGGAAATTATTGAAAATGTAATAAGCTCCGTCCAATCCTCTTTCATCCAGGTGACAAGAAGTTCAGTAAAAATTGAAGGCTTTATTGAATTTCGTCATTAACTGTCTCCCTCCCTCTCTCCTTCCCTCTCGTTGACGTTTATGCAGATTATTACTTTGAGGCGAATGAGTGTGGCAACTGCAGAGAGAGGGAGAGAGGGAGAGGGAGAGGGAGATATACATCGCTTGTGGTAAAGGCAAATTGCATGGTACCTGGACAAGGGAATGACACTCGGTATAAAAGGAGTGCAGGAAACTATTACCTTAAGTGAACTGTCTGACATCAAAGTGTTTAGACGTCAATCCTTCGTACAATTAGTATTAAGGGAATAGACTAACTACTACGTGGCGAATGACAGGAGTTGACGTAAAAATAAGTGAAAAATAGATTAGGAAAATAACTCTTGATTGGTATTATATTTAGACTGCAGAAATAGACGGAAGAAAGAGTGAATTAACTAGAAACAAAAGCAGGTGAGAGAGAAAAAAAATAAGAGAGAAAGAGAGATAGAAGCAAAACACAGACATGTAAATTTGATCTTTCGAAATAGATAGGAAAAAATAATTAACTTTCAAAAAATCACTTTTCATATTCTTACTCTGCCAACAGGTAAATTTCGACATGCTCACTGATTAGTTCTCAGCTTCAGGTAACCTCACTTCACCTCACCTAACCTAACCTAAAAGAACCTACTGCCAATTTTCCTTTAGATTTGCAGGTGAGAAATAAATCCACACAATCAGAATACAAACGACGGAGTGATTTGTGGATTTGCGTGTGTGTGTGTGTGTGTGTGTGTGTGTGTGTGTGTGTGTGTGTGTGTGTGTGTGTGTGTGTGTGTGTGTGTGTGTGTGTGTGTCTTTATTCTATCCTTGTTTATTCTTTTTCATTGTAATCCACATATATTCATCCTTCTTCTCTTCTCTCTCTCTCTCTCTCTCTCTCTCTCTCTCTCTCTCTCTCTCTCTCTCTCTCTCTCTCTCAATCCTCTTCCCCTCGCTAACCCTTGTCCACACTCTCTCCCAATCCTCTTCCCTGAATCAACACACGACACAAGCACAATTCAAGCGCCTGTATACCCTTGGGAGAGAGGTTTCGATCCGCTAAGAGAGGATCGAAACCTCCTACTCTATAAATACGTGACTTTGGGTGTTCGAGTGAGAGGAGGATGAGTAATTTTTGTTTATTTCATCCTGAGTAATGAGTAATGAGGTGAGAGGAGTGAGGGAAATGAATTTTGATGAATGTTGAAGAGAATAATGAGAGGCTATTGGGTAAAATGCGTCGTGTGTCTCTCTCTCTCTCTCTCTCTCTCTCTCTCTCTCTCTCTCATAGTGTTCAGCATCAAAACACTGGGCTGTGAAGATACAGTTCAATGCGCACGTTATTACATATTAATGATTCACACGTGCTGATAAATAATAATCATATTATTTATTAAACAGTTTTAAAAAGTTGGTGAAACCTTTTGAAATATATGTATTGGATGTATATACAGAGCGAGAGAGAGAGAGAGAGAGAGAGAGAGAGAGAGAGAGAGAGAGAGAGAGAGAGAGAGAGAGAGAGAGAGAGAGAGAGAGAGAGAGAGAGAGAGAGAGAGAGAGAGAGAGAGAGAGAGAGAGAGAGAGAGAGAGAGAGAGTAGATATGCATACATTCTTATAATACTTGGAGGAGAAAGTGCTAAGCCTCTCCCATTTTTTCTCACTATAAATCTGACTCTTACTCACTTTCCTTTTTTTTTCATTTATCTCCCATAACATTCTTCCTTCCTTCATGTTTTATTCACGACCACATTCATGTATTCTATTTATTGTTGGCGAAGCAGTTTCCTTCATAATTCTTCTCTCTTATTTTACAACCATTTCTTTCTTCTACTACTTTTTTTTTACACTTATTCATTCCACCTCATATATATCTTCTTCATTTCCTCCTGATTTTTGTTGTTCATTATTTATTTCCTCTAGACATTTATATATTACTGTTACTTCTTCCCTTTCTTGCCTTCCTCCTTTCCTCCAAAACAAAGCCTGAGAGAAAGGAGAAAAAAACTTCGTCTAATCTGAAGGGAGAAAAAGGAGGAAAGGGAAGGAAAGGGAAGGGAAGGGAAGGGAAGGGAAGGGAATGGAAAATGAAGTCACGAAAAACAAATGAAGAGAGAAAACAAGAGAGTGTACAAAGTGATAATAATGAGGCAATGCAATATATATAAAATTTCTATAAAATATATTCATTATACATAACTATCCTACAATGTATACGTGTGCTCGCAGCAATACAAAATAATTATAGCGCATTTCAAAATATATTATGTGCTTTTAAAATTTCTAGTTACGCAAAGTTTTGAATATTTTTATGATTGCAATATTTTTTCCATGAATCCGACTTCAATCCGTGTTCGTTTTCATCGCTAATCCTCAATCCCTTTCTCATTTTTAAATTTCCTTAAGTGAGTGCAGATGTGTTGACTGTAATCTCTCACTCTCACACTCACTCTCTCTCTCTCTCTCTCTCTCTCTCTCTCTCTCTCTCTCTCTCTCTCTCTCTCTCTCTCTCTCTCTCTCTCTCTCTCTCTCTCCCGACAAACACGTTAAGATAAAAATGGTCAATAAAAGTTTTATTTAAAACTATAAAAAATAACTTTTTAATGACGTTAAAACACTGAGAGAAAAAACAAGACAAAAGAAGGAAAATAGGAAAATCACATTATAATACTAATGGCTTAATCTCACGACTGAAAAAAAGAAAAAGAAAAAGCCCAAAAAAGAGAGAAAATGAAGGTTAAGAAAAGTCAGAGAAGAAAGAAAGCACACACGAGAAGCTGCCTCACCACGGAGTCTCCACATCGCTAATAAGTCGCCGTAAGAAGACGCTCTAAGGGAGTCAAACAACGCTGTGTCAACTTGGCCGCGGGAGCAACAAGGCGGAACGACCTCCTCCCACAAAAGCCTCGTTAAAACCCTGCAAAGTGACCTCACGTGGGAATTGAACGCCGGTCTTCTGTCCTCTATCCCTCTATCCCCCCCTCTCACAAGTCCCTATCTCTTCTGTCCTTCTGGTTGTTGAGACAGGAAGAGACAAGGTTGGAAGCCATCGGTCACTGCCAGTTTGGGAAGCGAAGTGTGCTCTTACCCACGCTCTCTTTGCCTTCTTGGGGACTGACTGTTTTAAATGGACTGAATCAAAATGTCTACAGGGTGATTACTGTTGTTTCTCTGCCTGTCTTGAGGAGGAGGAGGAGAAGGAGGAGGAAGAGGAGGAGGAGGAGGAGGAGGAGGAGGAGGAGGAGGAGGAGGAGGAGGAGAAGGAGGAGGAAGAGGACAAATACGAAGAGAAAGAGAATGTTTTGTATGTGGAGGCTAGGGAAAGTCTCTACAAAAATCGGCATTAACCTGAATAAAGGAGCCAATCTGTAGTTTCCTGGTAGTCCTTTATTTTTCACACACACCACCTGAGTATACTTATAATAGTCGAGTAGATCTGTTCAGGTTTAGTCCGTTCCAGCAACACTCTTTCCCATCGCTTACTTTACCTGTATATAATCACCGGCGTTGCATCAGCTTATGACTTGATAATTGCTCTGATGGTGATGATGATGATGGATGGATATGTGTGTGTGTGTGTGTGTGTGTGTGTGTGTGTGTGTGATGCAGTAGATGACCTACATACGTACGTACATATA
>JAPQNM010000014.1:1328345-1380845 GCA_029783475.1 Metacarcinus magister | reverse complement strand
GTAAAAAAAAGCAATAATCACAAAGGATTTAACAAAAAAGATAGAAAAGGAGATGAAATTAACACTGAAACGAAAGCGAGAGCGAGAGCGAGAGAGAGAGAGAGAGAGAGAGAGAGAGAGAGAGAGAGAGAGAGAGAGAGAGAGAGAGAGAGAGAGAGAGAAACACCACTTATCATAGAAAGCGGTAGAGAGTAACACAGAAAATAGGAAGGAGGGAGTTGCATGCCATACTAACTTAACTTGCACACATAACACCCCCTCACTTTCCGTCCTCTTGTCCTCTGGTGTCACTGAGGGGCGGGGTGGCGTGGGGCGGGGTAGTAATACACCTAGACTATAATTGCGTTCAAATATCTCTCTCTCTAGCTATTGCAACGCGTCTCATTTCAACTCAAGGACGTGTGGGTCGAACCAAGGGTGTTATGAACCTAATTTATGATTGTGTTGCGTTGTTGGAAAAAAGGAGTAAAAATTTAAGGTCTTGTTTTGTAAGGTTTTGTATTTCTTTTGGCTTTTGTTTTGAGTTAATTGTGAAGATATTAATGTGATTCTCAGGGTCTGTGTGTGTGTGTGTGTGTGTGTGTGTGTGTGTGTGTGTGTGTGTGTGTGTGTGTGTGTGTGTGTGTGTGTGTGTGTGTGTGTGTGTGTGTGTGTGTGTGTGTGTGTGTGTGTGTGTGTGTGTGATCCTTCTTATGGTCTAAACATTTTTCCCTGTGACGTGTAATTTCATAGATGTCTTGGTTTTCTTTTATATAGCTTCATTTTTATGTTACGTCAGGAAATTTTATACGTCCAGATCAACCACATGAAGATAATTATTGTTACGCTTTTGGACTAAACTATACGTAATATATTTTGACTTTTAATTTACATACTTGTTTTTTTTCATATAAACACATTTTTTTTTGTCTATATCGTTCACCTTCAAATATTAAGTCCAATACCTGAACATTCCTCTTCCATCTTTTTATCTTACATCCTCCGCCACTAGTGTAACCTCGACATTTACATGGAACTCTTCATTACTACATCGACATTTCAGTACTAGTCTCTCGTCTCTCTCTCGTCTCTCTCGTCTCTCTCATCTCTCTCTCTCTCTCTCTCTCTCAAATATTCTTTCAAATTCGTTACATAAAGCTGATCAATAATATGCTTCACACTTTTTTTTCTCCTCCGCACGAAGCTGCATAGATCAGTCTGTCTGGCTTTAGTTTTTCTCCCCCTTCCCCCCTTTTCAATTATTCAAAATGGAGAACATCTATGTGTCTTTCAAGTTATATTATATTATTCATATCCGTTTCTTTGGTTCAGTAAGGAAATTATACGTGTTGGAATGAAACTACGAGTATATATATATAGTATGATAATCAACTGCTGTGTGTGTGTGTGTGTGTGTGAATTTAAAATATAGGAGATAAATTTACAGCTAGTTTGGTCATTAATTACTTCATAAATATTTGTTGACGGTGATAAATAATATTGCATGTAACTCACGCAGCCATCACCACCTCACAAAAAAATAAGTGACAGCGGATAATGCAATATTCTGTGTTTCAATGTTTATATTTCTGCGACGCTTATACTTTCATGGGAACATCTTCAGAAATCTTCACTGACAGATTTTCATATTTTGGACTTTCTCTGTTTGTCTGTATGTCTGTCTATCTGTCTGTCTGTTTGTCACACACACGCATACATTGATAAATAGATAGATAAATAGATGATAAATATAGATACATAGATAGATAGAAAGATAGAAAGATAAATGAATAGATAGATAGTTAAACAAAGTAAAGGGCATTGAGTCTATCCCCGAGAAGACAAGGGCCTCTGCTCTCTCTCTCCCCCCCTCCTCCCCCCCGGGTTACCAGCGCTGCATTGGATGAATAATCTGAGTCCTGTTTGCTCAATGCTTGTTAACATGACGCCGGAAACAGCGTTCACTTCGGCAGACTAGACAACGACACTGATTGGCCAAAATTCAGCGTTAAGGAAAGTGTTGATTGGTGATTGGTAAGGATACATGGATCGGCCTTGAGACAAACTTACTCAAGGTGATGTTACGTGATAGAAAGTGGCAATGTAAATAAGACTCGCAGGATATCCTTAGTAACTCTACGTCCCATGCGAAAAGTTATACAGACTTTTTACTTTCTTGTTTAGGTTATGGCATTGCAATAATTCCTTTTGTGCAATAAATAGATTGTGTAATAATTTATACCATTTTGAGACACTCTTTGTTTTACGAGGACACCAAGGGAAGTAGTGCTACAATATCTTTAGCATAAAATGTTTCCCTCACAACCCTTACTGACGCTCGTTGGACACTACTATTTTATTTCTCTTCCTACCGTCGCTTGAACACGGCGAACCACTTCCTCACACCTACCATTTCACCTTCACCCCAACACCTAACCCCAACCCAACACGCCTCCCTACACCCTACCTCCAGCGGGACCCAAAAAATCCAGGGCGTGGATAAAATCTTGGGAGAATGAACACTTTTACCCAAACGACTTCGTGCTGGCAGCTTTCCTCCCTCCTCGCCCGGACCCGCTCGACCCCAAACCCTGAAAGAAAACTCCTGAAGGTAAAGCTCAACTGACGTGCCATTGCAGGGAGAACGCGGGGCTAAAGTATGCGGGGAACCGGTGATCATCAAGCGATACTTCCAAGTGAATTTATGAAGGCAAACGGTCCTTATATATTCAATGAGATTTATGGAAGCAGCAGTGTCTATGTTTTGACTTGGGGTTCTGTAATGTCTAGAGTTTTCATAGATGGCGCTGCATGAGTCGGTAGAGTAGAAGGAGGATGAAGAGAAGGAGGAGGTGAAGTAAGAGGAAGGAGGAAGATGGAATGAAGGAGATAGACAATAGAAGAGGAAGGGCAGAGGGAGCTAGCAAGATGAAGAAAGAAAGAGAGAGATAAAGGGAGATAATTGTAAGTCTAAAGAATGTGGTTAATGCAGAGGAGACGGAATGTACAGGAAGAAGAAGTGAAAAGAGAGAAAGAAAGAGTTAGCAAGAGGAAGAAAGTTGCGCGATGTTACGTAAGGAGAAAACAAGAAAGAAAGAAAAATAATTGAACAAGAAAAAGAGGGAGAAGAGGAGAGAGGGGAAGGAGGGAAAGAAGGAGAGAGTAATACCAACTTAACAGGAAGAGAGGAAAAGCATGTAGCAAGTAAGAGAGTAAAGAGAACGAAGGAAAGGTGATGAGAGGAGAGAGAGGAGAGGATAGAAGCACCAGATGAGGAATGATTGACGGAATGGGAAAGGGGGGAGGACGGGAAGGGGAGGGAGGAAGGAGAGGGTAAAATGCGTATAAAGTCTTCCAGAGTGCTGACGTACCAACCATCCACAATATTTACATCCCACACTTGGACGGTAGCGCAGAGGAGAAAAATTAGAGGAAACTGTGGCCATTTTTCGAGTAATGCAAAGATTACGAGCGAGAGGAAGGAACTTCAGACTAACTTCTCAGCGGTGATGGACGCGGCTGCCTCTCCCCCTTCGCCTTGCCTTGTTTGTGTCTCCATCGGCATAACAGATTAGCTAGGATAAATGGCAACTTCACCGCTCCGCCTCCTGCCATATATAGAGGCTCTTCAACTCTCCCCTACAATCAGCCGTGTTGTAAGTAGGGGAACTGGACCTATTTACATAACGTTCCTGGTTGTAAATTTGGTTTTTTAGGTGTATTTTTAGAATTAAATGCATCGATCTCAATTGGAATACCTTATTTTACATAGGTGACCGCGGTATACGTAGGTTTATGGATAAGTTTGTGGCCGAAGACGATCAGAAATGACAGTTATGTTATCAAATTCTAATGTATTATACCACTGAACATGTAACTCTAAGCTGATGTCTCATATTTTATACATAACAACGCTGTAAAGTTGACGGAACCTAACCTAACCTAACCTAACCTAACCTAACCTAACCTAACCTAACCTAACCTGACCTAACCTAACCTTAATATTTACACAAGTGAATGCCAGGACGAGACTGTGATGTCACTTTATCCTTGTTTTCTATGCAACTTTACCCCATGACGGAGGTAGTAACATTTTCTTTTCCACTTCCTTCCTTTGTTACATAAGACACAGACAAGTACACATCATTAACCACTAAGGGTCTAAACGCACACACGCACATGAAATTTAGGTGACAGGACGAAAGGGGACGGAAGGAAAGTCGTTAAAGCTACGGGAAACTACTATAACAACTACTACTACTACTACTACTACTACTACTACTACTACTACTACTAGAGGGGCAGGAGACGCGCTGATAAGGTCTGTTGAGGACGATTTGGGTTCAGTTTTCATCAGTTTCCTTTGGGGTTGGATCCGCTTTCGTTCCTCCTCTGTTCAACTCTTTGGGGGAGGGACTATTCTGGTCTCTATAATTTATACTATATGTGTCGCGTTTGATTACAGCGATTTCTCAGACTTTTTTTACGTAATCTGAACTATATCTGGTACTTTTTATTGATATTCTTTTCGTGTTCTGCGTTACTTGTATATATCTCTCGTTTCTTTCTATTTTCGTTACGTTATCTATGCTTTGATTTGCATAGTATCGTTTATCATCTCTCTCTCTCTATCTGTCTCTCTCTCTCACCACCTCCTCGTCCTCTCGTCCCCTAAACCCACCGACGAGGACCATATTAATGAACGTCATCGCAACACTACAACCCTCAGGTGATAAATTTCCCCGCCGGAACACGCGGGAGGCATTTCCGACCCTGTAACCGCGGGAATAAGGGCTACAGACGCAACTCTCGGGCTTTGCATATTTATACATTAAGTGATTGGTGAGGATCAGGCGGCAGGGTGACCGACGCGCTGTGAGTGTTGGGGGATCATTGCAGGATCAGTCAGGCTATGAATGTTTATGTGGTGACTGTATTCATAGGGTTGACAGAGGGGGTGAGAGGGGGAAGGGGACAACAGGAGCGGTGATGTGTCAGGAGAGAATGGAGGAGTGAAGTGTGAGGAATGAGGGTAAGTTAGGGATAGTGTGAGGTGAGGTGCTGAGACGTGAAGGATGCAGGATAGATGAAGTGTGAAGGATGGGTAAGGATTGTAGTGAAATTATTGGTTGTTTAATTACACTTACACACACACACACACATACACTTCAAACAAGACAAGCGGGGCCACACACACCATGCAAACGAATAAAAAACAACTGGACAACTTCAACCTCGATCTCCCAAATTATTCCAAACTGGCAAGCAGATCAACACAACCACAAAACTAAAAGTCAACACCACTGACCACAGACACATAACCAAAGCCAAACAGTGCAAGGCAGCTAATGGAAACACCGAGTCAACGCGAGGGAAACAGGACAACACTCACACACAAACACACACTAGTTAACATATAAATTGATAAAAAACGCTGCTCAATCGACTTACAGACAATAATTATGTGTGTTTTAAGGATATACTTTAATACTTTTCCCTTTAAATCATGTATGTTTAAGGCGATACTAAAAATAAGAAAATAATTTAAGGAGTCAAGGCAAGGCGAGTCGCTAGGGCAGTTCTTGGTTCTGATTGGCTCTCAGTATGTATCCCTGAGCGTGCCCACCAATCATAAAGTCAAAGTTGGTTTAGAGATGCTGGGAGTGAGAAATTCAGGAAGCATAGGTGTAATGTATTCTCTCTCTCTCTCTCTCTCTCTCTCTCTCTCTCTCTCTCTCTCTCTCTCTCTCTCTCTCTCTCTCTCTCTCTCTCTCTCAAGCCAACGTACTCTCACTACACATCTGTTCCTAGTATCCTGTCGGGAGCTGAAGAAATGGTTACCTGTCGGGCCGAGCGTGGGTGTTGCAGCATGTTGGGTTGTGATTCAAACGAAGATTTAATGACAACGAGCTGTACTCACGCCCAGAAACACCAACCAACCAGTACGAGTGAAGATATCTTGAACTTTATATATCTGATGAAAATACATGTGTTTTTTCTATTCTTTTAGCATCAAGAAGTACATTAAGCCTTGAATAAAAACAATGGATATGTACATTGATGAAAATAGACGTTTTCTTTTCTTTTTTGGCATCAAGAGGTCAGTAAATTGAACCTTGGATAAAATAAACAACTTTTCTGTTTAGCGATAACTAGCGGACTTGTTTTTTTTCTTCTCTTTCTGTGTTTGTTTTGCATCTATTGGTCTGCTTCCACGTGTAGATAAATGATGGAATGCCTCTGTTGTTTTTCGTGACTTTAAGGTCGAGGAAATAATTAAATGAAGGTTCTTGGGTATAGGTTAAATTTTTGTCTATTTTTCTTACCGTGTGTGTGTGTGTGTGTGTGTGTGTGTGTGTGTGTGTGTGTGTGTGGAAGGGAGTTCAATACCTCGTGTCCGTCAGTTCCTTAAAATATTCATGAAAATTGATTCAAATGTCGTGTCTCTATAAGTTTTCTAATTCATTATTCATTTAAGATATATATGTTTAGAAAGTTTTGAGGATTTGAAAGTTTAGAAGCCATGTGACCTAGTGTGTGTGTGTGTGTGTGTGTGTGTGTGTGTGTGTGTGTGTGTGTGTGTGTGTGTGTGTGTGTGTGTGTGTGTGTGACAGAGCACTTCTACATATTATCTATTAAGACAGACAGGACAAAGAAGAAAAATATAGATAACACAAAACGGAGAAATATAAATAAAAAAACAGTACAAGCTTCTCCTCAAAGACGAATGAAAATAAAATGCCAGCAACTCGTGTACTTTTTTTCCTCTTTTCAAACTGTATTAAATATGAACAGAAAAGTGATGAATAAAAACGAAAATTATTCACTAGTGTCTTTCTATCAACGTCACAGAATTGAATATTTTTTAGTGAAACAGAATATATATATACATCTTAGTGACTTAGTTTCTTTTGTCTTCTAAACGAGAAACATTTATAAACATTTGTTGAGTTTAAGCATAAAAAGACTCAAACTTTTTCTCTCTCTTACTTCTTTTTCTTCTTTTCTCCTTTAGTCTTTTCCTCTGTTTTCTTTCTCTCTTACTTTTTACTTTCCTTTTTCACTCCTTTCTTGTGGCTAATTTTCTCATTTCTCTTCTTGCAACTGTCACACTTTCTTCCCTCCTCCCTCTTTCCTCTCTTTCTCTTTCCTCATTCGTTATTTTTCCTCTTTTTGACGTATTTTTTCCTTCGCATAACTTTCCCCTCAGGTCAGTTTCCTCCATCACTTTCTTCCGTTCCCTCTCTTCCTTCTTCTCCTCCCTTTCCTTCCTATATTCCCCCTTCGCATAATTTTCCCTTCAGTTCCGTTTCTCCAACATTCTTTCTTTCAATCTTTTTCCTTCCTTCCTCTCAGCCTTTCTCTGCCTACCTTGCTTGCTACACCTCACTCCCCTAACCTTTTTTTTCTTCTTTCTTTTAATCTCCTTTCCCTTGCCTTCTCCTGAGGTGCCGCAGGGGATCAAAAGGCGCCTGTAACGTTATCGATGGCACTACCACCACCACCACCACCACCACCACCACCCCCACCGATAACCCTTGAGTCTGTCTTCACATATTTCATCATCGCTCCAAGAATGGCTATCTGCTTTTTTTTTTTCTTTTTTTTCCTCCCATTTTTTTGCCTATCAGAATAGAGGAGGGAGGGTGGAGGGGGTGGAGGGGGGTGTGTGGGGGGTTGGATGGATGGATAGGGGGAAGAAGGGAGGTGGTAGATGCGTGTTATAAGTACTATCTTCCAGGGGAAACATTTCTATCTTTTTTATATATAGGAGAACCAGACAAATATATGTTTGTTATTTGTATATATATATTTTTCTTTCACCCTCGCTGGCTATTCATTTTTTTGGGTTACTTCTGTTGTGGTCTTCAATCTTAGCGTCCTCGTTTTATGGTATAGCACACCCACACCCACACCACACACCCACACACACACACCCACACCCACACCCACACACACACCACACACACACACACACACACTAAGCCGTGATCGATACGCCCTCACACACAGCCGTTCATACAATTACTGAGAGTTACTGATACGCTGACCAACCTCACGCTATGCCCCTTGTCACGCAGAGAGAATGAGAGAGAGAGCGAGAGCGAGAGAGAGAGAGAGAGAGAGAGAGAGAGAGAGAGAGAGAGAGAGAGAGAGAGAGAGAGAGAGAGAGAGAGAGAGAGAGAGAGAGAGATAATAAGTTCTGTTTACTAAGTTCCCGTTCTAAGACTTAATATTCTCTATCTATCTCTCACAAACAAGATAATGCCTCGTGTAAAAATAATTCTTCCATGATCGGTGTAGTTAAATAATTCCTTTAGTAATCTACATTGACTACCTCCCGATTGATACTATAATTACGTACCTTTATAAAATGATAATGAACAGCGGTAGGCATTGGATAGTTAAGTTACCTGGCTGTCATCCTTCTTTGTGGGTTAACGAGGCAAAATTAACCTTACATATCACCTTTTTACTTTGAGATGATAGTAAATGAGGCGATAAAATACACTACAGTCACCGTGGTAAGGGATGGCAGCTTGACCGGACGTAAAAACCAAAATATATCAAGGGTTGGTTATTGCTGTAAGCTAGACATTCATTAGTCATCAGATGTGTTTGATGTGGATGCGAGCGTTCTTTATGATCATCTTGTCTGTTTTCATCCGTTTTCTTTCATGGTTTTTCTTGTGTTCTCGTAGCTGGAACGATTTTCTTGTCAAGTTTTTGCTCCTATGTTATTTTCAACTCATCATTTATTTTTTGGCTTTGGATTTGTATTCTTTATCATTTTCTTAGTTTTCTTTTGTTTCTCTCTCTCTCTCTGTTGTCATGTTTTCCTTATATAATCACCATCATACTAAATCATAATGAGTGTTTTGAAGCTAGAAATAATCACCAATCATCATACTAACCACAACACAAGCATGATAACAATGATGATGACGATGATTACGGGGGATTAATATTACGAATCCCTCATTATCACCCTCCCTCACGCCCACACCCACCCACACCCTATAGCTGGGTTGCCTTCGTGAAAAATGGGGTCTAAGGGTTGAATGCTGCACCGTAAAATTGACAAGGACGAGATTAAAGGAAGAAATATGGCGTGGTGTGACGATGATATTGAAGGATAGTGTGTGTGTGTGTGTGTGTGTGTGTGTGTGTGTGTGTGTGTGTGTGTGTGTGTGTGTGTGTGTGTGTGTGTGTGTGTGTGTGTGTGTGTGTGTGTGTGTGTTCACGGGTTTCTCTCTCTTTAAAAGGCACACTAAAGGCTACAGGATACTCAAAACAAAAGAAAATGAGTGTCACTAAAAATATCGAATAGGATGATGATGCAAAAGTGCGCGACCGGAAGGAAAGAAAAGCAAGATCAAGAGTGAGACTTTGAGATAAAAATAAAATAAATAAAAAAAAAGGAAAAGGAAAAGGAAGAGACAATTCAAAGCGTGCTCCCCCCAAAAAAATAAAAAATAAAAAACCGGCTGAATTGAGGAAGGAATGAAAAGAAAAAATATGGAAGAGAGGAGGAGGAGGAGAAAGTGAGGGAAGGAAGAGCGAGAGAAAAAAAAACAACTCAACACCGAAGAAAGAAAGAAAGAATAAAATAAAAAAAAATGTACAAATGGATGAAGAAAAACAAACACAAGCGAAAGAAAGATGAAGACAAACAAAGAAAATATGTAAAAGGATTAAAGAAAACGAGGTAAGTGCAACATTAGAAGAGAAAGAAGAGAGAGAGAGAGAGAGAGAGAGAGAGAGAGAGAGAGAGAGAGAGAGAGAGAGAGAGAGAGAGAGAGAGAGAGAGAGAGAGAGATTCGTGCACAGAGGCAACGGTCAAGTCAATAATCTCGCTCCCTCACGCACGCTGAGAATGAAGGGAAGGGAGAGAGAGGGGAGGGAGAGTGAGAGAGAGGTGGGGGGAGGAGGGAAGGGAGAGGGGAGGGAAAGGGGAAGGGAGAGAACCAAATGGATATGAGGGAGACAATGAGGGAGGGAAAGGGGGAATGAATGGGAGGTAGAAACAGGTACAGGTTCTCGATCGATAAATAGATGAAAATACATCGTGTGGAAATATATGATTAAAATTACATCATGAGAGAGAGATAAAAAAAGAGAAATAAAATGGCTAGAATAAAAGAAAAAAATGTAGGAAAGAGGAAGGAAGGAAGGAAGGAAGGAAGGAAGGAAGGAAGGAAGGAAGGAAGGAAGGAAGGAAGGAAGGAAGGAGGGTAAATTGGGGTAAAGGAAAAGGGAGAAAGAAGAGGCATGACCGCTAAGCACAAGAGAAGGAAAATATATTTAATAAAGTATAACCTTGTGACATTATATCCTCAGGACACGCTTTCCTCCGCGGCTGAGGGAGAGAGAGAGAGAGGAGGGAGAGAGAGGGAGAGGGAGGGAGGAAAAAAGAGTTAGATAAAGAAAGAGGGAAGAGTAAACAGAGACGAAACATTGAAATCCTTATCACGAATGACAAAAAAAAATATATATACTAATAATTCTTCCACATATCACGAGAAAAAAAATATATGATCTTAAGAATAAATCACTATATTGACATCTTGAAACTCTTCCCAGGACAGATAAAAGGGATTGAAGCTCATAGGAAAAGGATCAACTCTTTAAACACTTATGAATCAATGAATTAATTTAGATACAACTGCAATAATTTTTTTTTCCGGTGCCAATGAAACCATACATTTATAACTATTAATCGTGTTTCAATACCACCCGCACACACACACACACGCACACACACACACACACACACACACACACACACACACACACACCCACACACACACACACACATTTTCTTCCTCCCCTCTCCTTTATTTCCTCTCTCCAGCTCTTTCTTTCTTTGTTTTCTTCTCTCTCTTTCTTTCGTTTTATATTTCCTGTATTCTCAAAGTCTTAATGGAGAGAGAGAGAGAGAGAGCACGAGAGAGAAAAGAAAGAGAAAGAGAAAGAGAGAGAGAGAGAGAGAGAGAGAGAGAGAGAGAGAGAGAGAGAGAGAGAGAGAGAGAGAGAGAGAGAGAGAGAGAGAGAGAGAGAGAGAGAGAGAGAACCTACAACTGACAGGAAAACCATAATTAGTGTAACAAGAAAAAGGTAGAAGACATATACTGAAAGACAATCTCTCTCTCTCTCTCTCTCTCTCTCTCTCTCTCTCTCTCTCTCTCTCTCTCTCTCTCTTAATTTCTTGCACTGCCTGAGGGAAGATTAACCAAAACAAGAGGAAGGAGAAAGGTGGGAGGAAGGAAGGAAGAAGAAGGAGATCGGCTCAGAAGATGCAAGACAGATAGAGACAAGAACAAGGTGAAAAGAAAATGATTTATGAGAACTGGTGATTAAGCTGAAGTTATTACAGATGAACATGAAGGGAGGGGAAGGGGAGGAGGATAGGGAAAGGGAAGGAAACAAGGGGGTAAAGGACGTGGATAGAAGGAAACAAGGACATAGTGAAGAGAAGGAATACTAAACACAAAAAATAAGTAAGTAAGAGAAATATGTTTAGATCAAGATAATGAATTGTAACGTTAAGATTAAGAAAGAGTGTATTTACATTTTCCATTGATGATAAAATATAATTGAAAAAAACAACAACAATATGCAATAAGATACTCTAGCAATATTTAAAAAAAAACCCCATTTATTTGACTTTTTTTCAATTTTTTTTTAATAGAAACTTTAAAAAAACACAAGACAGAGAAAAAAAAGATAATGAAGTGAAAGGGGAAGACCAGGAGAGAATTAAGGCGGCAAGGAAGAGGAGGAGGAGGAGGAGGAGGAGGAGGAGGAGGAGGACACATAGGAAGAACAAACAACAACAGGCCTGCTGGCCCTTACGAGGAGGAGGAGGAGGAGGAAGAGGAAGAAATGGAGGGTGAGAGGAAGACCAGGTGAGTGATAGGTAATTAATGCAGAAGGAGGGAAAGAAGGAAAGGTGAGAGGGAGGGAAAGGTGAGAGGGAGGGAAATGAGAGAGGGTGAGAAGGCAGGATGAGAAGAAGGAAGAAGAGAAATATGGATAATAGTGAAATAAAAATTAAAAAGAAGAAGAAGAAGAAGAAGAAGAAGAAGAAGAAGAAGAAGAAGAAGTATAATTAGAAGGAAAGTGAGGCCACAGCAATAAATATAACCGAAGGAAAGGAGAGAAAATATGAAGATAAATAAGGGAAGGAGAAAATTAAAGGAGAAAGTAATAGGTTTTATTAGACAAAAGAGTTAAGTAAAGGGGGAAGAAGAGAAGCAATGATGATAATTACACACAATAATTAAAATGATGGAGAAAAATGGGGAAAAAATAGCTCAGGAAATGGAGAGGAAAATAAGTAAGCAAAAAGAGGATTGAAATAGGAAATAAATATATGATACATACGAAAATAATAGATATGAAAAATGTGAATAAAATGATAAGTGAAGAAATGATGCATTGAAGAAATAATAAAAAGAATAAATAGTTAAGGGCTAGGTTAATAATACAAAAAGACAAAAGTAAAAAAAAAAGTGTAGAATATAGCAAATAAGGAATACATTGAAGGTTATAATATCAATGAATACTTTTTATGTATATCCTGACCTAGATTATACATTTATACATATATAGATAACGTTTACTCTAATAGATTTATCGAAAATTCCTCTTTCCAGGACATTAAACTATTAAACTTTTTTTTTCAATAACGTATTTTTGATTTCACTCATTTTGATTCTCTCTCTCTCTCTCTCTCTCTCTCTCTCTCTCTCTCTCTCTCTCTCTCTCTCTCTCTCTCTCTCTCTCTCTCTCTCTCTCTCTCTCTCTCTCTCTCTTAAATTTTCTCTTAATCTAATATTCAATGATTTTTTTTCAATTTTACGAACCATTACCTTCCATTGTGGGTTTTTTTTACCTGATTTAATTTATTTCATGAAATTTCAGGTGTCGTCTATTTTATTATCATCCATTTTTTGTTTGCTTTCATGTCTGGTTATTGTAATGTAGTTTGTCTGTCTGTCTGTCTGTCTGACTATGTGTCTCTCTTTTTATAAATCTTTTTTTCTTGCTCTCATTTTTTCCACTTTTTTCTCTCTTTTATTCTTTTCTTTTCTTTCTTGCTTTCTTTTTCTTTTCTTACTGTCTCTGTTTCTTTCTTTCTCTCTATCGGAAAGTAACACACGGGAAGTAAATGAATACATCAAGAAATACGTGAGTAACATTTTCTTTGTTATTATTATTACTATCATTATTATTATTACTATTATTATTATTATTATTATTATTATTATTATTACTATTATTACTA
Source organism: Metacarcinus magister (assembly GCA_029783475.1). Classification (NCBI taxonomy): domain Eukaryota; kingdom Metazoa; phylum Arthropoda; class Malacostraca; order Decapoda; family Cancridae; genus Metacarcinus; species Metacarcinus magister. The sequence continues at coordinate 1,367,575 of JAPQNM010000014.1, read as the reverse complement.
TTATTATTACTATTATTATTATTATTATTATTATTATTACTATTATTACCTTTTTTATTATGTGTCTTTTCCTTCGTGACAGGTTAATAATGTATGCGTCAGGTAACAATTAATTAAAATGTAAAGGTGTACAGTAGTAACTCCTCCTTTTCTGTCTATGTACTACGTGTGTGTATGTGTCTGTGTACGTGTGTGTATGTGTCTGTGTACGTGTGTGTGTTGTGATGTTTCTGGTTGTGTTGACTTACTGACCTTTATGCAAATTGTAGAAAGGTTATGCATTTATTATATATGATCTGTTGGTGTATCTCTCTCTCTCTCTCTCTCTCTCTCTCTCTCTCTCTCTCTCTCTCTCTCTCTCTCTCTCTCTCTCTCTCTCTCTCTCTCTCTCTCTCTCTATTTTGAGGTTACTGGTTTTGTTCACATATTGATCTTTATGTATAATGTATAAGGGTTATGAATTTATTATTTATTGTATTATTTATCATATAAGATCTATTGGTGTTCTCTCTCTCTCTCTCTCTCTCTCTCTCTCTCTCTCTCTCTCTCTCTCTCTCTCTCTCTCTCTCTCTCTCTCTCTCAAAAGCTTTATTGTTTGATAGTATTTGCAACACAAGAAATGCAATTGAATGACTGCCATTAAATACACTACGTATGTGTGTGTGTGTGTGTGTGTGTGTGTGTGTGTGTGTGTGTGTGTGTGTGTGTGTGTGTGTGTGTGTGTGTGTGTGTGTGTGTGTTAGTTATTCTGCCGACGAACGCTCCAGCTAAACTTTGAAACTTTGGGTTCATTTAAGACAGGCTGGAAGTTGTGTGCTGGCCATGTGCTTGTAGAGGAGGAGGAGGAGGAGGAGGAGGAGGAGGAGGAGGAGGAGGAGGAGGAGGAGGAGGAGGAGGAGGAGGAGGAGGAGGAGGAGGAGGAGGAGGAAGAGGCAGTGTTTCATAGCCCGGCTGGTGTCTTTGCTGTGTTGTGGGTGTTGTGACTTGTAAACTTGTGTGGTGTATTGCAGTGTGTGTGTGTGTGTGTGTGTGTGTGTGTGTGTGTGTGTGTGTGTGTGTGTGTGTGTGTGTGTGTGTGTGTGTGTGTGTGTGTCATAGGGGTACACTGTATTTAGTTATGTTACCTGTACTGTGGACTTATTCAGGTGTGTTTAGTCCCTTGTTACTCCCTCCCTTAGGTTACTGAAGTTGTCTCTCCTGCTGTTTCCTGTCTACCTATTTACATACCAGACCCGGAAGGGGGAACACACAGATGACTTGGCCGTGTGTGTGTGTGTGTGTGTGTGTGTGTGTGTGTGTGTGTGTGTGTGTGTGTGTGTGTGTGTGTGTGCTGCTATGTCTATCTAGTACGTGTCTATATTAATATCTGTCCCTCCTACTCCCATCCTTAAGTCTTTTCATTCAGGCAGCAACGTGAAAAGACCTGCTCTATCCTCTCCCCTTCCCCTCTCCTCTTCCCCTCACTCCTTCCCCTCTGTTGTGAGCGTGCCAAACACACTGCCAAAACCCATACCAACCTTCCCCTCTCTTGTCCCCTCTCTTGCTCCCTCTCTTGCTCCCTCTCAACCCCTCTACACCTCATCTCTCTTGACCATCTCTGCCAGTGTTTATTTTTACTCCTACTTCTTATAGCTTATTTACAGACAACGATTAGATGAACAATACACAGGAATGATACAATTATATTCCTTCCTCCTTCCTCCTTCTTCATTTTCATACTATTCTACCACATTCCTGTTACTTGTACTTATTCATTTATTCATCATTCACTGCTAACTGTCACTGTAGGAATATTAGAAAGCGAGTCTTTTTAAAATTTTAGACACGCTTCGACTTGGTCCTGCCTGCTTGGCCTCCCTAACCCTTCCTCCCTCTCGCCTTTTTTGTCTCACTGCTTCGCTCTTACACACGTCACGCTGCCTCGGGTAATGTGAAGGGAGAACAAGTGAAGGGGGAGATAAGTAGGAGGGAAACACACACACACACACACACACACACACACACACACACACACACACACACACACACACACACACACACACACACACACACACAGACACACACACACAGTTAAGTGGATGGTAGGGTGACTCAAACTCCTGCTCACCTGCTTAATTAAGACTAACAACGATGCCTAATGAAGACGTGACTCCCTCCCTTTACCTGTCAGACACACCTGTTCTCCAAGGCTCAGGTGAATGTTTAGTTAGTCAGTGTTATCTTATTGTTATTTAGTTTTTTTTTATAGTTATACCAGAATAGAAAAAAAAAAAGTTTGCTGTTTCTGGTAATTAGGACGTGAATGAGTGTTTGTAAATGTAGATATGTAAATACACACACACACACACACACACACACACACACACACACACACACACACACACACACACACACACACACACACACACACGCGTCACTAATCAAATATTTCGTTACATACATGAAATTCCCTTCACCCCACCTTTCACTCTCTCTCTCTCTCTCTCTCTCTCTCTCTCTCTCTCTCTCTCTCTCTCTCTCTCTCTCTCTCTCTCTCTCTCTCGCTCTACGCCAAATACTGTTAAAGACGCAAGAAAAAAAGAAGAATTTAAGTTCAATAGTTACCAAGAAAACATTAAATATTTCTTCCAAAATGATCCGTTACGTCTCAGTTAACTTCTTTCCACTTCTACCTCCTCCTCCTCCTCCTCCTCCTTCTCCTCCTCCTCCTCCTCCTCCTCCTCCTCCTCTTTCTCTTACTCCATTCATTATTCAAGTTTCTTTTAGAGTACATATGTTTTCTTTATACTATTTCTATTTAATCTTTTGACTGAATTTTACACTTTCGTTATTCAAGCTGTTGTTTTTTTATTTCCATTCTATCATTATTGTATATTTTATTTTATTTTGTGACTTCTTACTAATCTACTCTTTTATTTTTCACTGATTATCTCTCTCTCTTTCTCTCTCTCTCTCTCTCTCTCTCTCTCTCTCTCTCTCTCTCTCTCTCTCTCTCTCTCTCTCTCTCTCTCTCTCTCTCTCTCTCTCTCTCTCTCCAAAAATGGGACCCAAACACACCTGAAACGCAAGCCGATTATAAAAATTAATTAACCATAAAGCTCACCTGATATGGGCGTTGATGTAATCCTCTTTCCTCCCCTTGATTCACCTGTTTATATTAACGCCGCTCATTTGTTTCAGTGAGTCTGGCAGGTAACAAATGTGATGTGTGTGTGTGTGTGTGTGTGTGTGTGTGTGTGTGTGTGTGTGTGTGTGTGTGTGTGTGTGTGTGTGTGTGTGTGTGTGTGTGTGTGTGTGTGTGTGTTTAATGTATGTGGCACGTCATTGCTTATCTGTTGTGACGCTTGTTTTATGGGACAGTTTTTGCGTTAATGTATTTTACTCTCTCTCTCTCTCTCTCTCTCTCTCTCTCTCTCTCTCTCTCTCTCTCTCTCTCTCTCTCTCTCTCTCTCCAGGCACGGTTAATTATGGGATTAGCCTCACGAGATGGTGTGAAGTGTTTGTTTGTGTGGAGACGCGCGCCACGGCTACTACCTCACACCTCAGACACTTCTCCTTCTCTCCCTTTTCCCTTTCCCTGCCTCGTGCCTCTGCCTTGTGCCTCCTCACCATCGCCAATAACCCTCCTTTGTCCCTCATCACCACAGTTAACACTACCTTCACCACTACTGTATAAGAAGTGGAGGAGGAGAAGGAGGAGGAGAGGGAGAGGGAGGAGTAGCAGCCACGCCCTTGTCCCAACCTAACTCTATGCACAATTTCCACCTTCCAACCCTAACCTTCCCGTGATTACATGTCAAGACCTAGAAAGACTATCAATTTACCTCAACCTGGCTGGGGAAGGGGACTAAAAGCTGTTTTATGGCCAGAGAAAAAAGAATAAAAATAATGCATTAACATATATGACAAACTGAAAATATTTAGCTTCACACACACATATATATATACACACATAGATACATACACACTATACCTTCAGACTTTCCTCCGGTAGTTTAAGTCACCGTTGCAAAAGCTAAAACATCATCATCATCATCATTTTTAAGTTACCAAGGATACTGTCAATAATGTAAGTGGTTTCTAAATATACATCAAACACATACGGACTTTTATGAATACTTTTGAATCGTGAATACTTGAGAAGAAGTAAAAGATGAGAGGACAAGGCATTTTCTCTCTAGTTTTTTCTTTCTCTCTATTTATCTGAACACTCACATTTTCCTTCTTTTCCTCTTCTTTCAGTGACGAAACATAATACTTCTTTGTATATGTGTAAGGATTATCTTAGAGAGACAAATAAAAGAAAGAACAGCTGGAGACAAAGTGAGAAAGGAGGGAGAGGAGATAGTGCCATTGTATATAAAGATTTCAATACTAAACTTCATCCTGTAACCAATAATATTCAAACCTTGACATTCCCCCTCATTACATACTAATTCTTATCCTTTTCCTTCAGTGCATTCTTCCCCACACAAAGATGCATCAACCAATACTCTTTCCTCTATTAATCCCAAAACACTTTCACACCTCCACAACTTTTAAACGCAAACGATTAACTATATCCATTCTTATTTCCCTCTAAAAATGTTCTTCCATTCTCCTCTCCACATGCTTCTGCTCCTCTTACAAGCCTTCTGCTATAACCTAACCTCCCTGACCTTAATTAAACCCACGAGGACCCCAACACCTCACCTGCTTGACCCCCTCACCTGTGTACTGTAAATTGAGGTGCGAATTACCGTGTTTACTGAGACCTAGTAAACACTATTGATTTTACCACCACCACCACTACTCCTACTACTACTACTACTACTCCTACTACTACTACTACTACAACTACTACTGCTACTGTCAAAGTGAGCAAAAACAGAAGGTACTAAAATCAAACAGTGGAGATAATAAAGGCAACAGAAATATGATAGAATGAAACCACAAAAAATAAATGTAGTATATAAAAAGCACATGAGGGGAAGACTTACAAAACATATATATGATACGATTTACGCAGCTGGGTTTCAAGGCCGCGAGAGAGAGAGAGAGAGAGAGAGAGAGAGAGAGAGAGAGAGAGAGAGAGAGAGAGAGAGAGAGAGAGAGAGAGAGAGAGAGAGAGAGAGAGAGAGAGAGAGAGAGAGAGAGTTATGAAGCTAAAAATAATATAAACAAAGCAACGAGCAAAAAGAAACCGTGTTGTTGATAAACTAAACGATAACCTGACAAACAGGATATTAGAAAACAGCTTTTTTTTCTTTCTTCTCTCTCTCTCTCTCTCTCTCTCTCTCTCTCTCTCTCTCTCTCTCTCTCTCTCTCTCTCTCTCTCTCTCTCTCTCTCTCTCTCTCTCTCTCTCTCTCTAAATGCAGCTTTTGTTTTCCATGAGAACAAACAAACAAATCTCTTTTGCTTCCCTTTAAATGTGTTGAGTATAAAGTGCTTACTGTACTTTGCTTTTTTTCTTGTTTTTCTTTCTATATATATATATTTTTTTTGTTGGTGTGAAGGCATTGCAGCTTGCTATAAAAAAATCATGTTTAGGGAAAGTATTTAACAACTATTATATACTGTGTGTGTGTGTGTGTGTGTGTGTGTGTGTGTGTGTGTGTGTGTGTGTGTGTGTGTGTGTGTGTGTGTGTGTGTGTGTAACAGGTTCAAATATCACACTTTCCGTACTTACATAACTTCTTATTCTTATCAGCATCTCGATCATCTTACCTGAGGAAAAGAAAAAAAATATGATTAGTTAATATATAGACATCTTACTGTTCTTATTAAGTTTCATTTATTTATTTATTTTTAATTTTATTTATTTTTAAACATGGAAAAGTAAAACTGGGATTTAAGATTACGAATTATAGTGAACAGAAGGAGGAAGAGGAGGAGGAGGAAAGGATACAGAAGAACAGCAACACAGAAATAAATACTACTACTACAACTACTACTACTACTACTACTACTACTACTACTACTACTAGAGCTACTCCTAATAATAATTTCACTATTTAAACACGTAAAAATATCCCATGAATATCCTTTACTTCACAACACATAACAGGATGACAGAATTATTGCCTCAAATCATATATTGAATTTACTAACGTACTAAACCACTTCCAACTATTTTCAATATAACCTTATGAATATTTTATGTACGATTTACACTGTACTTCCTGCCATTCTATCTGTTTCTATATCACTCTCTCTCTATTTATCTATCTATCTATCTATATACCTTATTAGTATTATAATTTACGATAGGAAAGGGAAGGGGAAGGAAGGGAGGCATTGGGAGGGAAGTGAAAGGATTAAGAAGTAAAGGATGGGAGCCTAGAAAAAGGAAAGGAAAGGAAGAGGAAGAGAGAAAGTAACATCTATATTCAAGTGTTTCATTAATTTTCTCAATTGTTCATTTCTTCATATTTATCTCCTCTTGCTCCTCCTTCTTCCTCATCTTTCCTTTTTTCTATTATTTCATCTCCACTTTCGTTTTTTATTTCTTATGGAATTGCACACTTGCTTCCCTTCTTCTTCTTCTTCCTCCTCCTTGTCCTCCTCCTCTTCCTTCTTCCTCTTCATTCTTTATGCATTTCTTTAATCTTCTTTCCTCTCCTATACTCCTTGCTTTCACCTTTCTTCTCATCTCCTATTTTCCTCTCTTTCTGCTCATTCGCTTGCCTTATCGGATTACTCTTTCGTTTTCTATATTTGTTGGAAAAGATGATATGTAAGGAAGAGCAGATAAAAAGGCAATATACACAACAAGGCCTCGTTAGAAAGGAAACTTGAGGTAATGGAAAGGTCAGGTGGTCACGCCGGGAAAAGGTACTGCAATAACCTGTACTATACGAGAATTAGATCATATAAAAAATAGGACAACCTGTATATTTGGTTATCAGAGGCTTTCCTGTCCGTGTTAGGAGGAGGAGGAGGAGGAGGAGAATGATTTAGTAGCATATTTGAGCAAGGTAAAAATCTTCAACAATTGAGAAACAAATCCTTAGAATAAAAAGAATCAAGGCCTTCAAGAAAAAGAGGGAGAGAAAAAAGATCACCACTGATAAAGAAAATGTCAGGGAATAGATACTGATCGTGTTAACTTGGAATAATCGATCTTTCCTTTAAAAGATGAAAGTGTGGAAGGAGAAGAATACAATCTCAAGTATATTGATTCAGATTATAAAATGGTCGTGAGAAACCACCGCTGGGTATAAAAATCACTCCATTCTGTCTATACAATAATAATAATAATAAAAAAAACGTATTTCAGCGCGTAATATTCCTTTATACGTATCAACTCATAAGAAAAATAGCTACATTATCAAATTTTCACCTTTTTCAGTCAATATCTATAACAATTCATGTATTTGTAGCATTGTAACATTCAAAGAGAGACTGTTTTAGGTAGGGAAAATAACTCCACCATCCGACTTTTCTCCCACAAAGAGTGAAAATTTTAAACCGTAACCGTATCCGATGTCAAAAGCAGCTGTGGAAAAGTTGGAATGTCAGTTGGAATTAAATCTTAGTCGTCGAAAGAAAGGGTTTTGAGGGGACGGAACGAGAGAAAAATCCTACAACAAAAGAGATTTGGTGAAACTTTTTCCGTCTCAGAATAGGTTGTGACATTCAGGAGGTGGAACGAGAAAAGTGTAGGCGGCAAGACACTCCCTGACACCCCTGGAAAGTGATAGTACACGTAGTAACGCTTGAAATGGAGTTAACTTAAAGGTAACTCAACATATCTCAGGCATTAAACACGCGGTGATTGTAACCTATCTAAAAAATGTAAAGGTGAATATACTGCATAGTAATCAAATGCTGCACCAATATCACTATCGTTTTTTTAAGAATCCCTATACAATAACAGATAATAAAATGAAAAACTAGAATACCTAATCATGATAGACACTAACCTAACTTGGATATACATGAAATAGAAAAAATCACGTAACAGTGTCTAGATAAGTGCTTGTAAGGTCTGCTAAACCACTAAGGTACAGGTGAACAAGACTTAGATGTACCAAGGTTGACTAACACCAAATTAGTGACGTGTGATACTGGAATACACAAAGCTAAAGCAGGAACATCGTGAAGGTTGGGTTCAATATTGACTTTGTTGAAAGGGCATAAAAGGTTATTTAGTTACTGTTCCTTATAATTATTAAAAAAAAGAAAAACACGACTATGGACATGATTATTGGCTGTCTTGTTTTGTTTTAAGTATACAAGATGAATGGAAGATGAGACAAAATACGTATAAATTGATTCTTCTACTACTACTACTATTACTACTACTACTACTACTACTACTACTACTACAATCATTCTTTCTTTATCTAATAAGGTTTTCTTCATTACCACAAGGGTCTTTCTACTTCCCATCCTATTTCCTCCCTCACTTCCCTCCCTTTTTCTCAGGATAGGGAGAAAAAGAGAGACGTTACTAATCTTCCTTCCTCTTCTTCCCTTTTTTCTTTACGCTTCCTTTATTTCTTTTGATTTATATATTAATGTGGATTAATAGTTTTTAGGTATAACACATAAATACTTCACAAAATATACACGAAATATACACAATATATACATACTTACAAATTTCATACACTGTAAATAAATAATATAAACTTATAACATACATAGATACAAATATATAAAACTGTATTACTCAGAAACATAACACGAGCGGGTGAGTCTTGGGTTGAGCGCCATCTATGGACGGAAACTTTCACTGCATCTGTCTACATGTTCTTCACGTTGGGTTGGACTGCTGTGTGTATATTCCAAGACCTCGATGTCCTGACGCTGTAGGTTCAGTGGCGCCTCCTCTAGGTTGTCACTCGTGCTTACAGTCTTAGTGAATCCTTAGACATGGTGGGGAATATTTATGTTTTTTTTGGCTTGCTGTGTTTCTTGTTTTATTAATGTTTTGTTTCTTTATCTTCCTTGTTGCTGTTGGTGTTGTTTATTTATTTTATCTTCTTCTTCTTCTTCTTTTCTTCTTCTTCTCCTTCTTTTTCTCAATTTTCTATCTGTCTCTCTCTCTCTCTCTCTTTCTCTCAGCACTTCCCCGTGTTAATCTTACTTTCTCAATTGCCAAACTTTTTCTTTCTCTCTCTCTCTCTCTCTCTCTCTCTCTCTCTCTCTCTCTCTCTCTCTCTCTCTCTCTCTCTCTCTCTCTCTCTCTCTCTCTCTCTCTCTCTCAAGGTGAAAGAAAACAGACAATAAGACAAACGCATAGCTATTGTTATCACGAAGAGAGAGAGAGAGAGAGAGAGAGAGAGAGAAAATCGGGAGAGAGAGAGAGAGAGAGAGAGAGAGAGAGAGAGAGAGAGAGAGAGAGAGAGAGAGGGGGGGGAAGGGGGCTTAGAACAGCTGACACTAAGGCAATTAAGAAGTGAGAGCTTTGATTGACTAGAAGGACACACCCATTTTTCGACCTAAGAAAAGGAGGAGGAGGAGGAGGAGGAGGAGGAGGAGGAGGAGGAGGAGGAGGAGGAGGAGGAGGAGGAGGAGGAGGAGGAAAAGAGAAGGTAAAAAAGGAAATAAGAATGACGGAAAAAATAGCAAATAAAAAAACAATGCATGATAAAAAAAAAACAAAGATAAAGAGAAGAATAAGAAGAGGATAAGGATAAAGATAAAGATAAATACATGTAAAACAAGAAAAAAAAAAAGAAAAAGAAAAAGGGAGCAATCTAAAAAGGGAAAGAAAGAAAGTCTGGACAAAAGAGAAGATGAAGAAAGCAATCTTTCCCGAACATCATTAGTAACTTTGGGAGGGAGAGAAAGGGGGGGGGGAGGGAGAGAAAAGGGGGGTGGGAGGAGGGAAGAGAGAGAAAAGGAGGGAGCTGGGGAGGGAAAGAGAGACATATAGCCATAGAAGGAGGAAGAAGGGAAGGAAAAAATAAGGAGATATAAAGAAATGTTAGGAAAAGGAAGAAAAGAAAGAGAATGAGATAGAGAAGAGAATAAAAATAAAATGGATTGAAGGAAGAGAAGGCAAGGTCAGACAGGTTAATAAATGGTCTCCAAGATGGCCACTGGAGACGAAGAATGAAGGCGTGAGACAGATGAACACGAAGGGAACAAAGAGATGGACAGATTTCACTAATAAGAACGAGGCGACAATTCATCTTAGCCCCCACCCCCCCCCCATAAGAAAGTAGAAAAAAAAGGTACCATTACACTTTTTTCCCCTTTCTTTCTAACCAGGAAATTAATCTTATATCCTTTTTTTACCCTTAGACCCCAAAAAATATAACAATTACATCATTTGCATTAACTTGGCGGATTAGCCTCGCCCCTTCCACTTAGTAGCGACCAATCAGATTCATCCGGTTCAAGCATCGACCAATTAGATGCTTCCGTTTCAAGGGGTCACCAATCACAAGCCAGGGAGTAAAGGGAGAGATGGTATCAGGAGAGAGGCTTTATCCATCACGTTTAGGAGTGACATGGGTCGGAAGGAGGAGGAGGAGGAGGATAAGAGGGGAGAGGAGGAGGAGGAGGAGGAGGAATAGGAGGCGGAGTTGATTCGTCTAGTTAATAGTGGTTAATTTCCTTTTAAGTCAGAAATCGCTCAAACACATTAATTTGGAAGAAGGTAGTTTCGAAGGCTCCTAATGGAAACAGGAGGAGCAGCTTCGTGACCCATTTCTACTGACGTTAGGCTCTACAAATCAACATAGAAACACTGTATTATAAGAATGTACTTTACCCATCTATTACTGACCTAAACTAACAGAGACTTGGAATAAAATGACTATAAAATATTTACCAACATCCTAAATAATAAATAAAAAATCTAAGAATATATAGTTAACAAAAAAAAATCACTAGCGCTAATCTCTCTTTCACACACACACACATACCGAAAAAGAATACATTACTTGAGTTACCCTGAGTATGGATTGCCTTAGGGGTGTCCAGCACGACCACCACCCAATCTCAGAGGCATCCAGGTGAGCTGTAATTAGCAGGTAACTGGCAAATGGGAATGAACGCTCACCTCAGATTAACGACTGTCCTCTCCCCCTTCTCTTAACGATGATAGGACGAGACCATGCAAGATAACTATCCTTCTGTCATATTTTTTTCCCCCTTCAGTAGTCGAGCTGATCACGCAATACACCCATTTATATTACAGAGCTACGTGTGTGTGTGTGTGTGTGTGTGTGTGTGTGTGTGTGTGTGTGTGTGTGTGTGTGTGTGTGTGTGTGTGTGTGTGTGTGTGTGTGTTGCAAGGTCAGCTACATACAACCTCCCTCGGGTCTTGCCATTACTCTCTATTAGTGAAATGGGAAGCTATAACCTTCCATTAACTGCTTACAATTGTAGGTCTTGCCTCTAGGTTAATGGGGAACACACATTGAGGGAACGATTCAATGTATGGGGGGAGGAGTGTGTGTGTGTGTGTGTGTGTGTGTGTGTGTGTGTGTGTGTGTGTGTGTGTGTGTGTGTGTGTGTGTGTGCCTGGAAATATCACGGATTTACCTTTAAGTTTTTCCTTCAATAATTTAACATCGAGTCGGAAATCAATAGTTTGATCTCTCTCTCTCTTTCTCTCTCTCTCTCTCTCTCTCTCTCTCTCTCTCTCTCTCTCTCTCTCTCTCTCTCTCTCTCTTTAAGCCCCCTCGCTGTGAATTATTCATAAACAAGTAAGCAAACAAAAATAATATATATTGATCAATTTTGCAGTATTTAAGCGGGGAATTTCACTCTTCCGGGATGGAGAGAGAGAAAAAACACACACACACACACACACACACACACACACACACACACACACACACACACACACACACACACACACACACACACACACACACACACACACACACACACACACACACCACACACACACACACACACACACACACACACACACACACACACACACACACACACACACACACACACACACACACCACACACACACACACACACACACACACACACACACACACACACACACACACACACACACACACCACACACACACACACACACACACACACACACACACACACACACACACACCACACACACACACACACACACACACACACACACACACACACACACACACACACACACACACACACACACACACACACACACACACACACACCACACACACACACACACACACACACACACACACACACACACACACACACACACACACACACACACACACACACACACACACACACACACACACACACACACACACACACACACACACACACACACACACACACACACACACACACACACACACACACACACACACACACACACACACACACACACACACACACACACACACACACACACACACACACACACACACACACACACACACACACACACACACCACACACACACACACACACACACACACACACACACACACACACACACACACACACACACACACACACACCACACACACACACACACACACACACACACACACACACACGTTTAATACAACTTTCCTCTCTTCTCTTATACGTCCTATCCTTCCCTCATATCTTCTTCATCTTCCGTATTTCCATTCGCTCTCTCCTTCCTTTACGACTCTCTTCCCTATCTCTATGTCCCATTTATATGTTCTTTCCCTTCTTCATGTCTCTTCTGCCTCTCCTGTTCTCTCTTCCTTCTTTCATTTCTTCATCTCTGCCATATTCTTAGTCTCATCTTGTTCCTTATATTACTCCTTTCTTTCACCTGTTCATTATTTTTTATATAGTTATCTTCTTCCTCTTCTTATTATTTTTCTTTATTTCTCTCCGTCTTAGTGATACGAACTTTTCATCTGACAAATACAAATACAAAATAAAACAAGAAGAAGAAAGGAAGGAAGGAAGGAAGGAAGGAAGGAAGGATGGTAGGAAGGAAGTGAAGGATAGCCACGTAAATAACTCCTATAGCCTGTAGGTGTCAGTAGTTCCTTCCATTTCCTTACCACCACACACCTCTTCCTCAACCTCCTTGGCGACGGGTCCTTCAAGGGGTTGGGGAGGGGGGAGGCAAGGCAGCACACCTCTATACCAGAAGCTAGACCTCCTACAGAGGAACCAATGGGCGCGTCAGCTGGCTCTGTAGCATCACTGATTAAGGTTCACTTTTGCTAGCTACTGTGATTGTTGTTGGCGCCCTACCCTACCCTCCCTATCCCCGCCCAGCCCCGCCCATCTCCCACCCCCTTCTGTAATGGTCCGGGAAATACTGAGGAGGACCCCTAGAGAGCCCGTCAATGTTAGGGGGGGGGGGGCTGATAGTGCTAGAAACCCCTATAGAAGGTGACTTTGAAGGAGAGGAAAGGAAGGAAGAGAAAATATATTATCAGGAGAAAGAGGTGAAGGAAAGCTGTGAGGGAGGAAAATTTTTGAGTAGGGAAGGAAATTTTAGGGGAATGGGAGGGTGTAAGTAAAGAGACTGCATGGTAAGGGGAGATGAGCGAGGGGAAATTAAGGGAGATAAGGAAGGGAGGATAGAAGGGTACGTAAGGGAGGAAGAATATGGGGGATGAAATGGAAGGAAAATGAGATAGGGAAATAAAATGTGAGCAAGAGAGGGGAGGAAAGAAGGGGAAAGAGGGAGAACTATGATAAAGAGAAAGGGAAAGGGAAGGGTAATAGATGAAAACTGAAAAGCAAACAAACCACATCAAATAAATAAATTAAATAAGTCATCTATTGAAAAAAAAAAATAAGGGAAGGAAAAAAAAGGGAAATAAACAAAGAAAATGAGTATGATCAGGAAACTTACAGAAAAAAAATGAAAGTCTGATTGAACTCATATGAAGGAAATTAGGGAAAATATATAATGCCATCCAACAGAACAAGAACATGAATAGATGAGAATAAAGATGAAATACAATGAAGATGAAAATAATGAATACAAAGAAGGTTTAAAAATAAGACAGAAGAATAATCAATCATTAAAACGAGGAAGAGGAAACACGTACACACACACACACACACACACACACACACACACACACACACACACACACACACACACACACACACACACACTCTCTCTCTCTTTCCCTCTCTTTGTTTATTGCAGTAATTGGCTCCATAGAACTTTGTGTTGTACTGAAGACTTTATCACACTGATCAAAGGAACAATCTCTCTCTCTCTCTCTCTCTCTCTCTCTCTCTCTCTCTCTCTCTCTCTCTCTCTCTCTCTCTCTCACACACACACACAGAAGCCCTACAACACTTTCCTTTCCTTCATACGAGCTTGTCCTCAATCCAAACTATATATCATCTTTCCTTCCGTCAACTGAACAAACTCCATTTTACTTTCCACTTTCTCACACTTCGTATCCTTTTCCCCTTCCTCCCCTTGCCTATCCGTTTCATTTAGCCTTCTATTACCCTACAGCTTTGGTCTCTCTCTCTCGCTTTCTCTTTCTCTCTCTTCTCTCTCTCTCTCTCTCTCTCTCTCTCTCTCTCTCTCTCTCTCTCTCTCTCTCTCTTCCTAGAATGGTTTAAATTTTGTTGTCATTTTGTCAAGTTTTATATTCTAGCATTATTTTATTTATCTTTTTATGTTTATTTGCTTCTTTTCACTTATTATTTTCATATATTTTTTATACTATAACTTTTTTTTATATAGTTTTAGATTTCTCTTTCAAGACAAATTATTTTTCTTACTCCTAGTCAACAATGAATTTCTAGAATCACTCCAACTAACTTTCTACCTTCATTTTTTTTCCCTCCTCCTCGCTTCCTCTTTCCAATCTCACTTTACTTTTCACTATCTACCAATTTTATACAACAGCATCCTCTTCCGTCGAATCTCTTATCTCCCATCTCTTCCTACCTACAACTACTACTACTACGGTACATTTTCCTTATCTACCAATACTTTTCCCTTCCTACACCGTTTCCTGTCCCTTGCATCTTCACCAAAACTTAAAACACCCATTCTATCACATTTTCTCGAAAGCTATTAGAGATCTTAGCAGAGCTTTCTGGTGGGACAGAATCCAGTCTTCCCATGGGTCCAACGTTGCCATGTCTACGTGAACTAGCCAGTTAGAACTTGATGTACATAAGTAAAAGGCATATAAAATGTTTTAACGAAAATCCATGCAACATAAAATATAAAAAAATCATGTAAACAATAAAAGTTAACGTGCTACGCTTACGATATTCATATGAATATCGAAGCATGGCATACATTTTTTACAGGGTTGCTTGGAAAACGTTATCACTTTTATCAACGTTCACCGTAGTTCTTATTAAGGTAAATGTTGCAATAACTGTGTTCTAAATACAATATGAAGGAATATAGCAATAAAATGAGGTATTTCCTATATAAAATAAATATTGTAAACTCCCTTCAAACGGCAGCACTCATTTTTCAACCTCAGGACAGGTCACCTGTTAAGCACGTACACACACACACACACACACACACACACACACACACACACACACACACACACACACACACACACACACACACACATTCTTTTTCCATAAACATGAATTTCTTCCTCATTTTCTCGAAAGCTATTAGAGATATTGGAAATATAATTGCAGCATCTGATAGACCTAATTAAACTCTAAAACTGTCATTATGAATATTTGTTCTATGACTAATAATTACGCAGTAAAATGAAACCGTATATTTATATAAAAATATGACTTTCCTCCTCATTTTCTCGACAGCTATTAGAGATATTGGAAATATCATTGCAGCATCTGATAGACCTAATTAAACTGTACAACTGTAATTATGAATATTTGTTCCATAACTCATAATTACCCAGTAAAATGAAACTTAATATTTATATAAAAACATGACTTTCCTCCTCATTTTCTCGAAAGCTATTAGAGATATTCGAAATATCATTGCAGCATCTGATAGACCTAATTAAACTGTACAAATGTAATTATGAATATTTGTTCTATGACTCATAATTACGCAGTAAAATGAAACTTAATATTTATATAAAAACATGATTTTCCTCCTCATTTTCTCGAAAGCTATTAGAGATATTGGAAATATCATTGCAGCATCTGATAAACCCATTTAAATTGTACAACTGATATTATGAATATTTGTTCTATGACTAATAATTACGCAGTAAAATTAAACTTTATATTTATATAAAAACATGATTTCCTTCTCATTTTCCCGAAAGCTATTAGAGATATTGGAAATATCATTGCAGCATCTGATAGACCTAATTAAACTGTACAACTGTAATTATGAATATTTGTTCTATGACTCATAATTACGCAGTAAAATGAAACTTAATATTTATATAAAAACATGACTTTCCTCCTCATTTTCTCGAAAGCTATTAGAGATATTGGAAATATCATTGCAGCATCTGATACAACTAATTAAATTGTACAACTGATATTATGAATATTTGTTCTATGACTAATAATTACGCAGTAAAATAAAACCGTATAATTATATAAAAACACGACTTTCCTCCTCATTTTCTCGAAAGATATTAGAGATATTGGAAATATCATTACAGAATCTGATAGACCTAATTAAAATCTACTACTGTCATTATGAATATTTGCTCTAGTACTAATATATAGTGAATTTTACTTTTTTTTAAATTACTTTCTTCCTCATTTTCTCGAAAGCTATTAGAGATATTGGAAATATCATTGCACCATCTGATACACCTAATTCAACTGTACAAACTGTCACTATGAATATTTGTTCTATGACTAATAATTACGCAGTAAAATAAAACCGTATATTTATATAAAAACATGACTTTCCTCCTCATTTTCTCGAAAGCTATTAGAGATATTGGAAATATCATTGCAGCATCTGATACACCTAATTAAATTGTACAACTGATATTATGAATATTTGTTCTATGACTAATAATTACGCAGTAAAATTAAACCTTATATTTATATAAAAACATGAATTTCCTTCTCATTTTCCCGAAAGCTATTAGAGATATTGGAAATATCATTGCAGCATCTGATAGACCTAATTAAACTGTACAACTGTAATTATGAATATTTGTTCTATGACTCATAATTACGCAGTAAAATGAAACTTAATATTTATATAAAAACATGACTTTCCTCCTCATTTTCTCGAAAGCTATTAGAGATATTGGAAATATCATTGCAGGATCTGATAACCATAATTAAACTGTACAACTGTAATTATGAATATTTATTGTATGAATAATAATTACGCAGTAAAATAAAACTTTATATTTATATAAAACATTACTTTCCTCCTCATTTTCTCGAAAGCTATTAGATATATTGGAAATATAATTGCAGCATCTGATAGACCTAATTAAACTCTAAAACTGTAATTATGAATATTTGTTCCATGACTCATAATAACGCAGTAAAATAAATCTTTATATTTATATAGAAACATGACTTTACTCCTCATTTTCTCGAAAGCTATTAGAGATATTAAAAATATCATTGTAGCATCTGATAGGCCTAAATAAACTGTACCACTGTACTTATGAATATTTGTTTTATGACTCATAATTACCCAGTAAAATGAAACTTAATATTTATATAAAAACATGACTTTCCTCCTCATTTTCTCGAAAGCTATTAGAGATATTGGAAATATCATTGCAGCATCTGATAGACCTAATTAAACTCTACAAATGTAATTATGAATATTTGTTCTATGACTCATAATTACGTAGTAAAATGAAACTTAATATTTATATAAAAACATGACTTTCCTCCTCATTTTCTCGAAAGCTATTAGAGATATTGGAAATATCATTGCAGCATCTGATAAACCCAATTAAATTGTACAACTGATATTATGAATATTTGTTCTATGACTAATAATTACGCAGTAAAATTAAACTTTATATTTATATAAAAACATGATTTTCCTTCTCATTTTCCCGAAAGCTATTAGAGATATTGGAAATATCATTGCAGCATCTGATAGACCTAATTAAACTGTACAACTGTAATTATGAATATTTGTTCTATGACTCATAATTACGCAGTAAAATGAAACTTAATATTTATATAAAAACATGACTTTCCTCCTCATTTTCTCGAAAGCTATTAGAGATATTGGAAATATCATTGCAGCATCTGATACACCTAATTAAATTGTACAACTGATATTATGAATATTTGTTCTATGACTAATAATTACGCAGTAAAATAAAACCGTATAATTATATAAAAACACGACTTTCCTCCTCATTTTCTCGAAAGATATTAGAGATATTGGAAATATCATTACAGAATCTGATAGACCTAACTAAAATCTACTACTGTCATTATGAATATTTGCTCTAGTACTAATATATAGTGAATTTTACTTTTTTTTAAATTACTTTCTTCCTCATTTTCTCGAAAGCTATTAGAGATATTGGAAATATCATTGCACCATCTGATACACCTAATTCAACTGTACAACTGTCACTATGAATATTTGTTCTATGACTAATAATTACGCAGTAAAATAAAACCGTATATTTATATAAAAACATGACTTTCCTCCTCATTTTCTCGAAAGCTATTAGAGATATTGGAAATATCATTGCAGCATCTGATAAACCTAATTAAATTGTACAACTGATATTATGAATATTTGTTCTATGACTAATAATTACGCAGTAAAATTAAACTTTATATTTATATAAAAACATGATTTTCCTTCTCATTTTCCCGAAAGCTATTAGAGATATTGGAAATATCATTGCAGCATCTGATAGACCTAATTAAACTGTACAACTGTAATTATGAATATTTGTTCTATGACTCATAATTACGCAGTAAAATGAAACTTAATATTTATATAAAAACATGACTTTCCTCCTCATTTTCTCGAAAGCTATTAGAGATATTGGAAATATCATTGCAGGATCTGATAAACATAATTAAACTGTACAACTGTAATTATGAATATTTATTGTATGAATAATAATTACGCAGTAAAATAAAACTTTATATTTATATAAAACATTACTTTCCTCCTCATTTTCTCGAAAGCTATTAGATATATTGGAAATATAATTGCAGCATCTGATAGACTTAATTAAACTGTACAACTGTAATTATGAATATTTGTTCCATGACTCATAATAACGCAGTAAAATAAAACTTTATATTTATATAGAAACATGACTTTACTCCTCATTTTCTCGAAAGCTATTAGAGATATTAAAAATATCATTGTAGCATCTGATAGGCCTAAATAAACTCTACCACTGTACTTATGAATATTTGTTCTATGACTCATAATTACCCAGTAAAATGAAACTTAATATTTATATAAAAACATGACTTTCCTCCTCATTTTCTCGAAAGCTATTAGAGATATTGGAAATATCATTGCAGCATCTGATAGACCTAATTAAACTGTACAAATGTAATTATGAATATTTGTTCTATGACTCATAATTACGCAGTAAAATGAAACTTAATATTTATATAAAAACATGACTTTCCTCCTCATTTTCTCGAAAGCTATTAGAGATATTGGAAATATCATTGCAGCATCTGATAAACCCAATTAAATTGTACAACTGATATTATGAATATTTGTTCTATGACTAATAATTACGCAGTAAAATTAAACTTTATATTTATATAAAAACATGATTTTCCTTCTCATTTTCCCGAAAGCTATTAGAGATATTGGAAATATCATTGCAGCATCTGATAGACCTAATTAAACTGTACAACTGTAATTATGAATATTTGTTCTATGACTCATAATTACGCAGTAAAATGAAACTTAATATTTATATAAAAACATGACTTTCCTCCTCATTTTCTCGAAAGCTATTAGAGATATTGGAAATATCATTGCAGCATCTGATACAACTAATTAAATTGTACAACTGATATTATGAATATTTGTTCTATGACTAATAATTACGCAGTAAAATAAAACCGTATAATTATATAAAAACACGACTTTTCCTCCTCATTTTCTCGAAAGATATTAGAGATATTGGAAATATCATTACAGAATCTGATAGACCTAATTAAAATCTACTACTGTCATTATGAATATTTGCTCTAGTACTAATATATAGTGAATTTTACTTTTTTTAAAATTACTTTCTTCCTCATTTTCTCGAAAGCTATTAGAGATATTGGAAATATCATTGCACCATCTGATACACCTAATTCAACTGTACAACTGTCATTATGAATATTTGTTCTATGACTAATAATTACGCAGTAAAATAAAACCGTATATTTATATAAAAACATGACTTTCCTCCTCATTTTCTCGAAAGCTATTAGAGATATTGGAAATATCATTGCAGCATCTGATACACCTAATTAAATTGTACAACTGATATTATGAATATTTGTTCTATGACTAATAATTACGCAGTAAAATTAAACTTTATATTTATATAAAAACATGAATTTCCTTCTCATTTTCCCGAAAGCTATTAGAGATATTGGAAATATCATTGCAGCATCTGATAGACCTAATTAAACTGTACAACTGTAATTATGAATATTTGTTCTATGACTAATAATTACGCAGTAAAATGAAACTTAATATTTATATAAAAACATGACTTTCCTCCTCATTTTCTCGAAAGCTATTAGAGATATTGGAAATATCATTGCAGCATCTGATAAACCCAATTAAATTGTACAACTGATATTATGAATATTTGTTCTATGACTAATAATTACGCAGTAAAATTAAACTTTATATTTATATAAAAACATGATTTTCCTTCTCATTTTCCCGAAAGCTATTAGAGATATTGGAAATATCATTGCAGGATCTGATAAACATAATTAAACTGTACAACTGTAATTATGAATATTTATTGTATGAATAATAATTACGCAGTAAAATAAAACTTTATATTTATATAAAACATTACTTTCCTCCTCATTTTCTCGAAAGCTATTAGATATATTGGAAATATAATTGCAGCATCTGATAGACTTAATTAAACTGTACAACTGTAATTATGAATATTTGTTCCATGACTCATAATAACGCAGTAAAATAAAACTTTATATTTATATAGAAACATGACTTTACTCCTCATTTTCTCGAAAGCTATTAGAGATATTAAAAATATCATTGTAGCATCTGATAGGCCTAAATAAACTGTACCACTGTACTTATGAATATTTGTTCTATGACTCATAATTACCCAGTAAAATGAAACTTAATATTTATATAAAAACATGACTTTCCTCCTCATTTTCTCGAAAGCTATTAGAGATATTGGAAATATCATTGCAGCATCTGATAGACCTAATTAAACTGTACAAATGTAATTATGAATATTTGTTCTATGACTTATAATTACGCAGTAAAATGAAACTTAATATTTATATAAAAACATGACTTTCCTCCTCATTTTCTCGAAAGCTATTAGAGATATTGGAAATATCATTGCAGCATCTGATAAACCCAATTAAATTGTACAACTGATATTATGAATATTTGTTCTATGACTAATAATTACGCAGTAAAATTAAACTTTATATTTATATAAAAACATGATTTTCCTTCTCATTTTCCCGAAAGCTATTAGAGATATTGGAAATATCATTGCAGCATCTGATAGACCTAATTAAACTGTACAACTGTAATTATGAATATTTGTTCTATGACTCATAATTACGCAGTAAAATGAAACTTAATATTTATATAAAAACATGACTTTCCTCCTCATTTTCTCGAAAGCTATTAGAGATATTGGAAATATCATTGCAGCATCTGATACAACTAATTAAATTGTACAACTGATATTATGAATATTTGTTCTATGACTAATAATTACGCAGTAAAATAAAATCGTATAATTATATAAAAACACGACTTTCCTCCTCATTTTCTCGAAAGATATTAGAGATATTGGAAATATCATTACAGAATCTGATAGACCTTATTAAAATCTACTACTGTCATTATGAATATTTGCTCTAGTACTAATATATAGTGAATTTTACTTTTTTTAAAAATTACTTTTCTTCCTCATTTTCTCGAAAGCTATTAGAGATATTGGAAATATCATTGCAGCATCTGATACACCTAATTAAATTGTACAACTGATATTATGAATATTTGTTCTATGACTAATAATTACGCAGTAAAATAAAACCGTATAATTATATAAAAACACGACTTTCCTCCTCATTTTCTCGAAAGATATTAGAGATATTGGAAATATCATTACAGAATCTGATAGACCTAATTAAAATCTACTACTGTAATTATGAATATTTGCTCTAGTACTAATATATAGTGAATTTTACTTTTTTTAAAATTACTTTCTTCCTCATTTTCTCGAAAGCTATTAGAGATATTGGAAATATCATTGCACCATCTGATACACCTAATTCAACTGTACAACTGTCATTATGAATATTTGTTCTATGACTAATAATTACGCAGTAAAATAAAACCGTATATTTATATAAAAACATGACTTTCCTCCTCATTTTCTCGAAAGCTATTAGAGATATTGGAAATATCATTGCAGCATCTGATACACCTAATTAAATTGTACAACTGATATTATGAATATTTGTTCTATGACTAATAATTACGCAGTAAAATTAAACTTTATATTTATATAAAAACATGAATTTCCTTCTCATTTTCCCGAAAGCTATTAGAGATATTGGAAATATCATTGCAGCATCTGATACACCTAATTAAACTGTACAACTGTAATTATGAATATTTGTTCCATGACTCATAACTACGCAGTAAAATGAAACTTAATATTTATATAAAAACATGACTTTCCTCCTCATTTTCTCGAAAGCTATTAGAGATATTGGAAATATCATTGCAGGATCTGATAAACATAATTAAACTGTACAACTGTAATTATGAATATTTATTGTATGAATAATAATTACGCAGTAAAATAAAACTTTATATTTATATAAAACATTACTTTCCTCCTCATTTTCTCGAAAGCTATTATATATATTGGAAATATAATTGCAGCATCTGATAGACTTAATTAAACTGTACAACTGTAATTATGAATATTTGTTCCATGACTCATAATAACGCAGTAAAATAAAACTTTATATTTATATAGAAACATGACTTTACTCTCATTTTCTCGAAAGCTATTAGAGATATTAAAAATATCATTGTAGCATCTGATAGGCCTAAATAAACTGTACCACTGTACTTATGAATATTTGTTCTATGACTCATAATTACCCAGTAAAATGAAACTTAATATTTATATAAAAACATGACTTTCCTCCTCATTTTCCCGAAAGCTATTAGAGATATTGGAAATATCATTGCAGCATCTGATAGACCTAATTAAACTGTACAAATGTAATTATGAATATTTGTTCTATGACTTATAATTACGCAGTAAAATGAAACTTAATATTTATATAAAAACATGACTTTCCTCCTCATTTTCTCGAAAGCTATTAGAGATATTGGAAATATCATTGCAGCATCTGATAAACCCAATTAAATTGTACAACTGATATTATGAATATTTGTTCTATGACTAATAATTACGCAGTAAAATTAAACTTTATATTTATATAAAAACATGATTTTCCTTCTCATTTTCCCGAAAGCTATTAGAGATATTGGAAATATCATTGCAGCATCTGATAGACATAATTAAACTGTACAACTGTAATTATGAATATTTGTTTTATGACTCATAATTACGCAGTAAAATGAAACTTAATATTTATATAAAAACATGACTTTCCTCCTCATTTTCTCGAAAGCTATTAGAGATATTGGAAATATCATTGCAGCATCTGATACAACTAATTAAATTGTACAACTGATATTATGAATATTTGTTCTATGACTAATAATTACGCAGTAAAATAAAACCGTATAATTATATAAAAACACGACTTTCCTCCTCATTTTCTCGAAAGATATTAGAGATATTGGAAATATCATTACAGAATCTGATAGACCTAATTAAAATCTACTACTGTCATTATGAATATTTGCTCTAGTACTAATATATAGTGAATTTTACTTTTTTAAAAATTATTTTCTTCCTCATTTTCTCGAAAGCTATTAGAGATATTGGAAATATCATTGCAGCATCTGATACACCTAATTAAATTGTACAACTGATATTATGAATATTTGTTCTATGACTAATAATTACGCAGTAAAATAAAACCGTATAATTATATAAAAACACGACTTTCCTCCTCATTTTCTCGAAAGATATTAGAGATATTGGAAATATCATTACAGAATCTGATAGACCTAATTAAAATCTACTACTGTAATTATGAATATTTGCTCTAGTACTAATATATAGTGAATTTTACTTTTTTTTAAATTACTTTCTTCCTCATTTTCTCGAAAGCTATTAGAGATATTGGAAATATCATTGCATCATCTGATACACCTAATTCAACTGTACAACTGTCATTATGAATATTTGTTCTATGACTAATAATTACGCAGTAAAATAAAACCGTATATTTATATAAAAACATGACTTTCCTCCTCATTTTCTCGAAAGCTATTAGAGATATTGGAAATATCATTGCAGCATCTGATACACCTAATTAAATTGTACAACTGATATTATGAATATTTGTTCTATGACTAATAATTACGCAGTAAAATTAAACTTTATATTTATATAAAAACATGAATTTCCTTCTCATTTTCCCGAAAGCTATTAGAGATATTGGAAATATCATTGCAGCATCTGATAGACCTAATTAAACTGTACAACTGTAATTATGAATATTTGTTCTATGACTCATAACTACGCAGTAAAATGAAACTTAATATTTATATAAAAACATGACTTTCCTCCTCATTTTCTCGAAAGCTATTAGAGATATTGGAAATATCATTGCAGGATCTGATAAACATAATTAAACTGTACAACTGTAATTATGAATATTTATTGTATGAATAATAATTACGCAGTAAAATAAAACTTTATATTTATATAAAACATTACTTTCCTCCTCATTTTCTCGAAAGCTATTATATATATTGGAAATATAATTGCAGCATCTGATAGACTTAATTAAACTGTACAACTGTAATTATGAATATTTGTTCCATGACTCATAATAACGCAGTAAAATAAAACTTTATATTTATATAGAAACATGACTTTACTCCTCATTTTCTCGAAAGCTATTAGAGATATTAAAAATATCATTGTAGCATCTGATAGGCCTAAATAAACTGTACCACTGTACTTATGAATATTTGTTCTATGACTCATAATTACCCAGTTAAATGAAACCGTATATTTATATAAAAACATGACTTTCCTCCTCATTTTCTCGAAAGCTATTAGAGATATTGGAAATATCATTGCAGCATCTGATAGACCTAATTAAACTGTACAAATGTAATTATGAATATTTGTTCTATGACTTATAATTACGCAGTAAAATGAAACTTAATATTTATATAAAAACATGACTTTCCTCCTCATTTTCTCGAAAGCTATTAGAGATATTGGAAATATCATTGCAGCATCTGATAAACCCAATTAAATTGTACAACTGATATTATGAATATTTGTTCTATGACTAATAATTACGCAGTAAAATTAAACTTTATATTTATATAAAAACATGAATTTCCTTCTCATTTTCCCGAAAGCTATTAGAGATATTGGAAATATCATTGCAGCATCTGATAGAGCTAATTAAACTGTACAACTGGAATTATGAATATTTGTTCTATGACTCATAATTACGCAGTAAAATGAAACTTAATATTTATATAAAAACATGACTTTCCTCCTCATTTTCTCGAAAGCTATTAGAGATATTGGAAATATCATTGCAGCATCTGATACACCTAATTAAATTGTACAACTGATATTATGAATATTTGTTCTATGACTAATAATTACGCAGTAATATAAAACCGTATAATTATATAAAAACACGACTTTCCTCCTCATTTTCTCGAAAGATATTAGAGATATTGGAAATATCATTACAGAATCTGATAGACCTAATTAAAATCTACTACTGTCATTATGAATATTTGCTCTAGTACTAATATATAGTGAATTTTACTTTTTTTTAAATTACTTTCTTCCTCATTTTCTCGAAAGCTATTAGAGATATTGGAAATATCATTGCACCATCTGATACACCTAATTCAACTGTACAACTGTCATTATGAATATTTGTTCTATGACTAATAATTACGCAGTAAAATAAAACCGTATATTTATATAAAAACATGACTTTCCTCCTCATTTTCTCGAAAGCTATTAGAGATATTGGAAATATCATTGCAGCATCTGATACACCTAATTAAATTGTACAACTGATATTATGAATATTTGTTCTATGACTAATAATTATGCAGTAAAATTAAACTTTATATTTATATAAAAACATGAATTTCCTTCTCATTTTCCCGAAAGCTATTAGAGATATTGGAAATATCATTGCAGCATCTGATAGACCTAATTAAACTGTACAACTGTAATTATGAATATTTGTTCTATGACTCATAATTACGCAGTAAAATGAAACTTAATATTTATATAAAAACATGACTTTCCTCCTCATTTTCTCGAAAACTATTAGAGATATTGGAAATATCATTGCAGGATCTGATAAACATAATTAAACTGTACAACTGTAATTATGAATATTTATTGTATGAATAATAATTACGCAGTAAAATAAAACTTTATATTTATATAAAACATTACTTTCCTCTTCATTTTCTCGAAATCTATTAGATATATTGGAAATATAATTGCAGCATCTGATAGACTTAATTAAACTGTACAATTGTAATTATGAATATTTGTTCCATGACTCATAATAACGCAGTAAAATAAATCTTTATATTTATATAGAAACATGACTTTACTCCTCATTTTCTCGAAAGCTATTAGAGATATTAAAAATATCATTGTAGCATCTGATAGGCCTAAATAAACTGTACCACTGTACATATGAATATTTGTTCTATGACTCATAATTACCCAGTAAAATGAAACTTAATATTTATATAAAAACATGACTTTCCTCCTCATTTTCTCGAAAGCTATTAGAGATATTCGAAATATCATTGCAGCATCTGATAGACCTAATTAAACTGTACAAATGTAATTATGAATATTTGTTCTATGACTCATAATTACGCAGTAAAATGAAACTTAATATTTATATAAAAACATGACTTTCCTCCTCATTTTCTCGAAAGCTATTAGAGATATTGGAAATATCATTGCAGCATCTGATAAACCCAATTAAATTGTACAATTGATATTATGAATATTTGTTCTATGACTAATAATTACGCAGTAAAATTAAACTTTATATTTATATAAAAACATGAATTTCCTTCTCATTTTCCCGAAAGCTATTAGAGATATTGGAAATATCATTGCAGCATCTGATAGACCTAATTAAACTGTACAACTGTAATTATGAATATTTGTTCTATGACTCATAACTACGCAGTAAAATGAAACTTAATATTTATATAAAAACATGACTTTCCTCCTCATTTTCTCGAAAGCTATTAGAGATATTGGAAATATCATTGCAGCATCTGATAAACCCAATTAAATTGTACAACTGATATTATGAATATTTGTTCTATGACTAATAATTACGCAGTAAAATTAAACTTTATATTTATATAAAAACATGAATTTCCTTCTCATTTTCCCGAAAGCTATTAGAGATATTGGAAATATCATTGCAGCATCTGATAGACATAATTAAACTGTACAACTGTAATTATGAATATTTGTTTTATGACTCATAATTACGCAGTAAAATGAAACTTAATATTTATATAAAAACATGACTTTCCTCCTCATTTTCTCGAAAGCTATTAGAGATATTTGAAATATCATTGCAGCATCTGATACAACTAATTAAATTGTACAACTGATATTATGAATATTTGTTCTATGACTAATAATTACGCAGTAAAATAAAACCGTATAATTATATAAAAACACGACTTTCCTCCTCATTTTCTCGAAAGATATTAGAGATATTGGAAATATCATTACAGAATCTGATAGACCTAATTAAAATCTACTACTGTCATTATGAATATTTGCTCTAGTACTAATATATAGTGAATTTTACTTTTTTTAAAATTACTTTCTTCCTCATTTTCTCGAAAGCTATTAGAGATATTGGAAATATCATTGCACCATTTGATACACCTAATTCAACTGTACAACTGTCACTATGAATATTTGTTCTATGACTAATAATTACGCAGTAAAATAAAACCGTATATTTATATAAAAACATGACTTTCCTCCTCATTTTCTCGAAAGCTATTAGAGATATTGGAAATATCTTTGCAGCATCTGATACACCTAATTTAATTGTACAACTGATATTATGAATATTTGTTCTATGACTAATAATTACGCAGTAAAATGAAACTTAATATTTATATAAAAACATGAATTTCCTCCTCATTTTCCCGAAAGCTTTTAGAGATATTGAAAATATCATTGCAGCATCTGATAGACCTAATTAAACTGTACAACTGTAATTATGAATATTTGTTCTATGACTAATAATTACACAGTAAAATGAAACAATTTTTATTTATAAACATGACTTTCCTCCTCATTTTCCCGAAAGCTAATAGAGATATTGGAAATATCATTGCAGCATCTGATACACCTAATTAAACTGTTGGATAGACACCATTTCTAAGAAGGCCACGGGATTTCGGGTACCCAGTGGGAAAGGTTTCCGCTGGATAATTCTGCACGCCGGCACCAGGAACCTAACCCTTCCTTACCTTCCAAGCTAAGAATGTCGGCGACTATCACGATCAGATGAACGCAGAAACCTTTTAGAAGTGGTTCAAGACACAACTGTTGCCGAATATTCCTCCATCTTCAGTCATCGTAATGGATAACGCACCCTATCACTCCAGGAAAATCGATAAACCACCATTAGCATCAAACAACAAAGCAACCATAAGAGAATGGCTGGAGAGGAAGGGTGTGGCAGTACCCGATGGTCTACTGAAAGTTCAGCTCATGAAACTTGCGGCTGAACACACCACTGCTGCCGATACAAGTTACGTCATCGACAGGATGGCCTTACAGCACGGACACAAGGTTGTACGACTGCCACCTTATCACTGTCAGTACAACGCGATTGAACTGATATGGGCTCAACTTAAAGGCTACATATAAAAAAGAAATACATTCAAGAATGCAGCCTTAAAGCCGCTCATTTATGAAGCAATAGCCACAATTACCCCAGAAAACTGGAAAGATGCCATACAACACGCCGAAAAAATACAACCAGACGATGCAAGAAGAGACGTGGTAATTGATCATTTCATCGACTCCTTCATTATCACTCTCACTCCATCTGATGAAGAGGATTCATCATAATGGCTGTCATGCTTCCAGAATAGAGGATTAGGCCTACCGAGGAAACCTCTAAAAAAAAAACGCACTGTGACTTTTACCTCTTGGGTGGCGAGGAAACATTTCAGTATATACAAATGTAAAGGTCGATGTATAACCAATGTGTGACAAATTATAAAGAGAGAGAGAGAGAGAGAGAGAGAGAGAGAGAGAGAGAGAGAGAGAGAGAGAGAGAGAGAGAGAGAGAGAGAGAGAGAGAGAGAGAGAGAGAGAGAGAGAGAGAGAGAGAGAGATAAGAATAGTACTACTGAGATCGCAGCAAATAGAAATAAGAAAACAACACACACACACACACACACACACACACACACACACACACACACACACACACACGTGTCACGCGCTCAGGCAAGGCTCTCTCACGTAGGCCTCGGCTCAGGTCACTCACCAGCCAATCAGAGCGAAGGAGATATGGCAGTGTTGGACCCATGGGAATACTGTATTCTGTCCCACCAGAAAGCTCTGCTAAGATCTGTCGGACTATAGTCAACAATGAATTTCTAGAATCACTCCAACTAACTTTCTACCTTTCTTTTTTTTTTCCCTCCTTCTCGCTTCCTCTTTCCAATCTCACTTTACTTTTCACTATCTACCAATTTTATACAACAGCATCCTCTTCCGTCGAATCTCTTATCTCCCATCTCTTCCTACCTACAACTACTACTACTACGGTATATTTTCCTTATCTACCAATACTTTTCCCTTCCTACACCGTTTCCTGTCCCTTGCATCTTCACCAAAACTTAAAACACCCATTCTATCACATTTTTTCCCTTATGTACCCTAGAATTTCCCTCTATACCTCTCTTTTTCCTTGTTTTTTCATCTTCACCAAAACTTAAACTCACATCCCATCACATTTTTCCCCTTATGCACCCTAGAATTTCCCTCTATACCTCTCCTTGTTTTTCTATCTCTACCACACTGCATCCTTTCATCCACATCTCAACCATACGCCTTTACCCTCTACCACATCCAGTACTGTAAACAAGGACATGGAGCCGCCCTTGTTAACTCAACTGCCGGAGCGGAAACCAGAAACAAGATGAGTAAAAGAAATAAAGAAAAAGTATGCGAGAGAGAGAGAGAGAGAGAGGGAGAGGGAGAAAGAGAGAGAGCAGGTGAGGAGGTGGTGGTGGTGGTGGTGGTGGTGGTGGTGGTGGTGGTGGTGGTGGATGGTGGTGGTGGTCGACCTTTACCTGACTAAGACGCACGCCAGCCAATTGAAGCCCTGAAGCCTTAATGTCAACAGAGAGAAAAAAAAAACTAGAATTACACTAAATTAAATAACAACAGTGATCTTTACCACATTCTGCTTTACACAGACAGACAAAAGATTGGGAGGACGTGACAAGGAGAGAGTACATAAGAGAGAGAGAGAGAGAGAGAGAGAGAGAGAGAGAGAGAGAGAGAGAGAGAGAGAGAGAGAGAGAGAGAGAGAGAGAGAGAGAGAGAGAGAGAGAGAGAGAGAGAGAGAGAGAGAGAGAGAGAGAGAGAGAGAGAGAGAGAGAGAGAGAGAGAGAGAGAGAGAGAGAGAGAGAGAGAGAGAGAGAGAGAGAGAGAGAGAGAAGAGAGAGAGAGAGAGAGAGAGAGAGAGAGAGAGAGAGAGAGAGAGAGAGAGAGAGAGAGAGAGAGAGAGAGAGAGAGAGAGAGAGAGAGAGAGAGAGAGAGAGAGAGAGAGAGAGAGAGAGAGAGAGAGAGAGAGAGAGAGAGAGAGAGAGAGAGAGAGAGAGAGAGAGAGAGAGAGACGCCCAAGACAGATTCAGACACACGGAAATTTAATGGCGATGCAGTCAACCACTTCCTAAAACCCGGACGACTAAAATAAACAATGGAGGAGGAAGAGGAAGAGGAAGAGGAGGAAGAGGAGAAGGAGGAGGAAGAGGAGGAGGAGGAGAAGGAACAGGAGGAGGAAGAGGGATGATAAAAAGGAAAATAATATGTTGTAAGAAAGTTAGATATACAAAAAATTTAAATATACGAGAATAAATAAACATCACTACACAATAAATAAGAAATTACACAATAAACAAAGATACAAAAAAAATATACATAATTAAAAAAAACCTACGCAATACACATAGTTATAAAATAATTACAAAACTACAAAATGACATCAAATAATACAGAACAAAACACAGGTACAAACAGGTATGGAAAACGTGCGCTAATGAGGAGGAAGTAATGAGGGCGACGTGTTTGTTATCTAAATGAGACAAACATTATAGTGAAAAAAAAAAGATTAGAAAAAAAAAAAATAATAAAAAAAGGAAGAGTAAAAGGAAGGAAGAGAGGGGTCATATTTTGATGAGGGATGGAGGAAGGGAGGAAGAGAGAGAGAAGGAGGGAGAGAAAGAGAGAAAGAGAGTGAAGCACAGTCGAAAATGAGGATATGAGTCAGGATCTCTCTTGGCACGGTAGGTTTTCTCTCTCTCTCTCTCTCTCTCTCTCTCTCTCTCTCTCTCTCTCTCTCTCTCTCTCTCTCTCTCTCTCTCTCTCTCTCTCTCTCTCTCTCTAAGCAGGAAATAAATCAGACGTGTCAAAAGTCTCCTGCTGGTTATTTGCCGAGAGAGAGAGAGAGAGAGAGAGAGAGAGAGAGAGAGAGAGAGAGAGAGAGAGAGAGAGAGAGAGAGAGAGAGAGAGAGAGAGAGAGAGAGAGAGAGAGAGAGAGAGAGAGAGAGAGAGAGAGAGAGAGAGAGAGAGAGAGAGAGAGAGAGAGAGAGAGAGAGAGAGAGAGAGAGAGAGAGGAGAGAGAGAGAGAGAGTGAGAGAGAGAGAGAGAGAGAGAGGAGAGGAGAGAGAGAGAGAGAGGAGAGAGAGAGAGAGAGAGAGAGAGAGAGAGAGAGAGAGAGAGAGAGAGAGAGAGAGAGAGAGAGAGAGAGGAGAGAGAGAGAGAGAGAGAGAGAGAGAGAGAGAGAGAGAGAGAGAGAGAGAGAGAGAGAGAGAGAGAGAGAGAGTTATTTTTATGGGGTGAATTAAAGGGGAGGATGCGGAAGAAGAGAAAACACCAGGAGAGAGAGAGAGAAAGAGAGAGAGAGAGGAAAAAAAAAGGGAGGTTTAAAAAGTCAAATGAAATTAAATGGAAATAAAAATGACGATGGAAAAAAAAATAGTAATGAAGAAGATGAATAAAAAATATGATAAAATAAGAACCAGATGCAAGAAGAGAAGAAGAGGAGGAGGAGGAGGAGAAGGAGGAGGAGGAGGAGGAGGAGAAGGAGGTAAAGAAGTTGAGGAATAAAGAGGAGTAAGAATGGAGATGAGACTCAAGAAAAACATAGAGAAAAAACATAATTTAGACAATGAGGAAAAAAACAACACAAAAAGTGGAAAGAAAGAAGGAAGAGGACGAATAGGAGGAGCAGGAAGAAGAAGAGGAGGAGGAGGAGGAGGAGGAGGAGGAAGTGTGGTGGGCGCTGACTCCCCCAATTGTCAAGTGTCACAAAAGGGCGTGGAAATGAGAGGCAGCGATGTCAATGCTCGAGGGAGAGAGAGAAAAAATAATAAAAAGGAAATAAAAGAAGACAGAAGAATATGACCAAAGGGAAAATAAAAGAAGGAAGATGATGATGATAATGATGAGGAGGAGGAGGAGGAGGAGGAGGAGGAGGAGGAGGAGGAGGAGGAGGAGGAGGAGGAGGAGGAGGAGGAGGAGGAGGAAATACACTATACGAAAAAGACACATTTCTATGACACACACACACAAAAAAATCTTGTCTTGTTAAAAAAAATACCGATGTGTGGGCAGAAGGAAGACATTTTCTTTTCTTTATCTTATTTTTCTTTTAAATCCACGTGACAGAGAATCGAACCTGTGATACAACTAGTCAATGCATCACCTCAAGCCACTCTGCCACTCACCTTCCTAATGAATTCCAAGCGTGTGATTGGTGGACAGCTCAGTGACGTATTTTCCTCCTCCAATCAGTGAGAAAATAATTAATCACCACGTCTCTGATTGGTGGAGGAAGGAATGACGTCTTATCCCCAACCAATCACAATACAACAATCAATCACCTCGGCCCTGATTGGTGAAGAGGCGAGTGACGTATTTCCTCTCAACCAATCAAAACCTTGACCTCACCAACCAATGAGAAAGTTCACCAAGCCTGCAATGACCTAGGTCAATAGTTTGTTTAAATTTTGCACAAAACTGTAAATGTTGAATAGAAAAGAGAGAGAGAAAAATAACACGTAGAATTGACCGGAATATTCGTGATTATTTATTTGATGTGAAAAGAGAGATGTATAAAAAGAAAAACAAAAAAATATATACATACAAAACGAAAGCTACAATATACATCACTGGCTGTGTAAATAAAAATATATTAAAAATTCTGACAACATTACATATATACAAATATATTTATATGTCTTCATCCCGAAGCCATATACTACTACTATTACTACTACTACTACTACTACTACTACTACTACTACTACTACTACTACTACTACTACTACTACTTCAAATAATAATAATAATAATAATAATAATATCATAATAATAAACATACTATAGATAACAAAACACTACAACCACGAGGCTTATTGTGCTGATCAGCATTGGGGATGACAGGCGTTTCTAGTACCTATTAAGAAAACTAATTAAATAAGTGCTCTCTCTCTCTCTCTCTCTCTCTCTCTCTCTCTCTCTCTCTCTCTCTCTCTCGTGGTGGTGGTAGTGGCATATTAAAAATGAAATATTAAAATGACGTCATAGGAGAGGTAATTCATCAGTTTTGTCGCAGCCCTAAAATTTTCCTTCCAGAATCATGACATTGTGTATGCTATATTTACAAGTGCGTTGGCGAGTCACTCTGCTCGGGATGGGGAAGGGACGCAGGCTTCAATTTGTACTTCATTACAATTATATGGTAGGTTTTGTACGGTCGAGAGAGGGTGGATGAAACATGCTGAGTTCCCTCTCGTTGTGGCAATGAGAGCTGGTTCTCTTTTTCATCTATTAATTATTTCCATGAACAGAAATGGGGACGTGGATTGAGTTAGAGAGGGAATGAGTGAAAAGTGCCCCTCACACAGTGCATTAGAATGAGAGATAGATAGATAGATAGATAGATAGAAAAAAAACACGAAAATAATATCTAAATTTGCAAACATCATAATAATATAAGAAAAAAAATACTTTGCTTTCTCTCATAATCCTGTGCTTTTTTATTTGCATGATTAAGGGATACAAGCTATTTTTTACCTGTCTTCCAGTGCACATTCCTTCCCAGTCTTCCCTTTTTTCTACATGACGTGAAAGGAAGTTATGTAGGTAATATTTGGTGCTTTTCACTAGTCATGCTTCACGCTCACATACCTTCACGCACACAAGAAAAGCCTTACATACCTGCATTGTAAGTAAAACACACACACACACACACGTACACACATACACGCACACACACACGCACGCACACGCACACGCACACACCTGCATGCTCTGCCATCACGTTTCCTGAACACGCAAAGTTAATGGTAGTGGAAGCGTTCCCTTAGGTAGCGTTTTATTACTAAGGAAAGTGTTAAAGAAATGATAAGATAGTTTAGTAAAGGTTCAATTCTTTCCGTTGATTCTATTTCTTCAGTTTTGTCTTATTTTTCCTCAGTGATATATTTTTCTTCTTCTTCTTCATTGAGTATAAGAGTTTCATTATTTTTGTTTTGTTTATCTTTTTTATATAATGAATATCTACGTATCATTAGATACTGAGTAATATTATGGTTTAAGTACATTCAAATTTAAGTATAGGAATTGACGGGAAGAGAGGTCACTTTAGAATAGAATCGCTGTTATAAAATATGTGAACTTTGTCTCCTTTATAAGTTAATACCACTTTCTTAACCTTGAACATACTTCACTCCAATTCTTGACCTTAAAAAGTCTGTCACCAATATTTAAAAGGATCATTCTCACCTTTATAGAGAATTCCACCTTAACACTCTTGAACAAAAAGAAAGTTTTAGTCTAATTTATTCACGAAAATGACGTCAGATTATCAAACGACATTATACCAACTTGTTTCTGAACTGTATTCTCTTATCCTGCCGCTGCCACCACCTTCCTATGTCTTAAAACCTCATACCTCAAAGAGACGGTATGAAAAGTATGTTAACCTTTCATATCAACATGACTAAACTCTCCTTTCCATTTATTTTTTGATATATTCCTTTCTGCCGCGGTGAGAATGTGAACTTTCCCCGCACTAACCCTTCAAGAGTCTCCCTCAAGTGTTATTGCAAGCCTACACGTGCTTAGCGGTGAGCTGGATTGATAATTAGCAGACGGGAAGAGAGAAGACAAACTTAGAAAAGCACTTCACGGGGCACCTAAGGGTAGAAAGATACTAAGGAAAAGGTTGATGGGGCGGGCAAGGCAAGGCAAGGCAAGGCGAGGAGGGGAGGAGCAGGGAAGAGCTGGCCGGGGCGAGGCGGGGAGGGGCAGGGTAGGGTGAGGTAAGTCTTCACATAATCGTAAACGCTTCAAGAACCCACAATTCGCTGTCTCATGAGAACTATCAATAAAAATCCAGCTTTAAAATGGCGAGCGTCTGGTAAGGTGTACCCTGCCGCGGTGCTACATCTCCGTCTCCTTGAGCTCTGACATTAGCAGACAAAGACCTTAGTGTGTAATACTAATTCAAGGTCAGGAGGGACTTTAAACTTAATACACTGTACATGAGGAAGAAAATAACAGAGACCAAAAAAATAGTGGAATAATTTCACCTCGAGTCAAGCAGTTCATGAAAACAGAAAAAAATAAAGCACATTATATACATCCTTTTGCAATTGTAACTACTATTACTAGAGCATTACGTGACATACCTTGCTACACGACACACTCATAAACAACGATATAAAGACATACACCATTCATGCACAGTCCTTTAATCATTCCAACACACGTTAAAACCACACTTTCCCATTCTGTTAGTGTGTTGACCTTCGTTTCAATCAGGTGGAGACAGCTACTTGCAAACTTTTCCACTCTTGTTAATCTCCAGTGAATAAAATTTCGTGTGAACTTTCTCCCACGACATTTCTACACCTGAGGGACGTGTGAATTTGAAGGTAAGTGTGCAAAAAAACAGAGGACCTTTTACCTCCTTGCAGCACGCCTCACACAAATCAAATTAAAGACAAATAGAAAGAAGTGAGTGAATATACACGTGGTTCTAAATATACATAAACAAAAGTATTTATTCTAGTATACTATTATATATTATTGACTAATCCCATGGTGTGTGTGTGTGTGTGTGTGTGTGTGGAAGGGGGGGGGGTGTTACGGGGAAGGTTAAGGATACATTACAAGCGATTATAGCTTTGAAATAATATACATTTGAAAAAACAATACCAAAAACGATTCCCTTAAAAATTAGATTGATAGCAATATTGATTTTATTTCTCCACCTTTCATAATTCTTTTTGTGGCACGTGATCAGGCAGCAAGAGAGACGAGACCGCAAAACTGCCTTCAATTGCAACACACAGATGAGTGGACAAGAACACGAGGGAGAGTCACGCTGGAATTAAATAAAAGAAATGAAAAAAAATAACACTACGACCTTCCTAGACTTGAAGGACATCAGTTCAAGGTGACCGTCAGTGCCTTACCATGAAACAGTGATACATACGCCTTGCATGATAAAAGCCTTGTCTTCAGGATGTATGGAAGGTCACTCACTAAATATACACTACCAGGAAGTCTGTCTCACACACACACACACCCACACACACACCCACACACCCCCACACACAGAATGCCTTGCGTGGCTCCCGTGCATTAGTCAGCCGCAGGAGTTTCAGGTCCCGGAGGGCGAATGTCGGAGCAAGAAAACACGGTAAGAAGTGTCGCAGATCGGCATCAAAGACACGTGAGCCCCGAGGCACCTGAGGAGGAGGAGGAGGAGGAGGAGGAGGAGGAGGAGGAGGAGGAGGGAGGAGGAGGAGGAGGAGGAGGAGGTGTAATAAGAAGAAAAATGAAAAGAGGGAAGAACACTTAATGATGTATATAATCCTTCCTTACATGGCATCCAGAATAATCCTTACTATTATTATCATTATTATTATTATTATTATTATCATTATTAAAAGTATTATAATAGATGAGATGAGTGCTTTGTCCAGAGCCTTTACCTAATGCTCTACCTGTCTGTATTTTCCCACACGGCAGGTAAAAAACAAGTAATTAGCAGCGTATGACAGAAACACCTGTTGTGGTATAAGGACCATAATGCCATACACGTTGCATATTCCATAATTAAAAAAAAAAAAAGGTTGACAAGTTTTGATGATTATGAGGGAAATTTTTGAGGCTAGATATATATATTTTTTTCAGATTAGTTTACTTAAAATTAACTTGTGTGTGATATATATATACGTCATATGGAAAATTAATACAAATCCCTATGGTAATCAAATAATTATCTACTCAAAGTTATACAAAATTAACTTAAAATCAGCTACTTAAGTCATATTCCATCTCATTGATTTGGTTTTGGTTTTGGTTGTGACACAATTATTATCAGTCCTTAAGCAAATATACATAAACACATATCTGCATAGTTTGACAAGGTCTATCCGATTTGAACACTGACTTTTATATGGTGAAAACAATATCCAATTCCATGACAAAATATAAATAAAACACTGATAAGGCTTGGCCAATTAACGACTGCTGTGTAAAATAGTTCTAATTAGTATTATAATTAGATATGCAATGGCTGATGTAATCCTCTACTTTCTAATCATAACTATGATCGCAATACTCCTATGACACATGGGATTAGATTCCGTTATTGTTTTCCATGAATAGTTAATCATATTAGGAGGTGGCTATATAGTGTTTCTCTCTCTCTCTCTCTCTCTCTCTCTCTCTCTCTCTCTCTCTCTCTCTCTCTCTCTCTCTCTCTCTCTCTCTCATTTCAAGAGATTAAGGCTTAATCCATATTTAAGTATGTCTTTCGCCTTCTGTTTTCATCTCTCTCTCTCTCTCTCTCTATCTCTCTCTCTCTCTCTCTCTCTCTCTCTCTCTCTCTCTCTCTCTCTCTCTCTCTCTCTCTCTCTCTCTCTTCCTCCTCCTCCAGCTCCTCTTAATTCAGTCGTATATCTTAAAACCTCATATCTACATCTATACTTTCTCCTCCTTATCTATCTCAAATATCTCTCCTTCCTTTTACTCCTACGTTCACCTCCATCTCTTTCATCCTTCCTTCCTCTTCCTCCTCTTCCTCCTCCTTGTTCTCCCTCTTGAGATGACCAGGCGGGGATATTGGCGGTAAGGACGTTGACTCTACTACTTATCGAGCGCTGGTCAGTGGCCGATTGGAACGTATGTGAAAGAGCGCCAAAGGGAAGGGATTACACAAAACATACACTCCTCTTTTACCTCTCCTGCACCCTCCTCTTACCTATACATACAGGTGCTATTTCTCTT
Source organism: Metacarcinus magister (assembly GCA_029783475.1). Lineage (NCBI taxonomy): Eukaryota > Metazoa > Arthropoda > Malacostraca > Decapoda > Cancridae > Metacarcinus > Metacarcinus magister. The sequence goes on along the minus strand of JAPQNM010000014.1, from coordinate 1,328,732 downwards.
ACCTGTATACACCTCTTCCTCCTACGTTGAATTTTCTTTTTATACTGTTCTAACTTTCATTAATTTATCTTTATTATAGATCGTATATTTTTTTGTGTGTGTTTCTCTCTTCATTCTCTCTCTTTCTTAGCTTCTCTTCCTCTTTACTCTGTCTTTCAGCGTCTCCCCTTAACCTAACCTAACCTAACACATATTTTTACTCTCTCTCTCTCTCTCACATCTCCCCTTTCCACATCCCTCCACACACTTTCCCAACCCCTTACAATACCACTCAGCCTTCCCCTCACCACTCACGCCCACCACCACCACCACCACCACGCCCACCACCACATCACTATGCCAACAACCCTTCCTCTGAACGCCACTCTTGCATTCCTCTCATTCTCC
>JAPQNM010000014.1:1320845-1323345 GCA_029783475.1 Metacarcinus magister | reverse complement strand
AAACGAGGTGGGCGCTATTTACTCCAAACTAAACAAAACAAATTATATATACCAGGAAGAATAAATGGAAAAAAAACAAGAAAATAAAAAATAAAAAAAAACCACACCAGGGATTAAAAGATTACACGAGAAAAGCGAAAGAAGACGGAAATAGACAGGATTAAGAGAAAGAGAAAGAGAAAGAGAAAGAGAGAGAGAGAGAGAGAGAGAGAGAGAGAGAGAGAGAGAGAGAGAGAGAGAGAGAGAGAGAGAGAGAGAGAGAGGAGGCTTAATGAAATGAATCCCAACACTACCACGAAAGGGATTAAATTTCTCAATATTAATTCCACTTGTTTTCACCTTACAAAACCATCACCACCACCACCACCACCACCACCACCACCACCACCACCACCACCACCACCACCACCACCACCACCACCACCACAACAACAACAACCAATAATAATAATAACAACAATGATAACAATAATAACGGAAACACTACTGCCAGCATATGAATACCAAACAATTGATAACTAACACTTCAAATAGGCAACATATTGATACAACTTTATTCATGAATCTCTGTACAAAACAAAAGTACATATTTGTGAATAATAATACAAAAATAAAAGGGATATTTATAGCAAAGGTTATGGTGATATTAGATTAGTAACAATAATAATAACTACTACTACTACTACTACTACTACTACTACTACTACTACTACTTAATAAAACAAACAACAGCCTATGCTACACCAACCCCTTTTGAATCCAGAGAAGAAAATGAATGGAATCATATTTTTTCCCTACGCCTTGATGTTTACTCTCACAGGGAAGGAGGGAAAGAGGGAGGGAAAGAGGGAGGGAGGGAGAGAGGGAAGGAAGAAGAGAGGGAAGACGTGAGATTGTAAACAAGGGTAGAGAAAGGATTGGAAAGAAAGGTAAAATAAGGCAAAGGGTGAGGAGAGGAAGGGTGAGAAGAGGAAGAGATAGAAAGAAAGAAAAACAGAGAAGAGCAGAGAAGAAAAATGATGAGAGAGACGGAGAGAGGAGGAGCAGAAGGAGGAGGAGAAGAAGCATAGGTGGAAAAAAGGATTAAAAGTAAGGAAGGGCGAAGGTGAGGAAAACAAACGCATGAGAGAGAGAGAGAGAGAGAGAGAGAGAGAGAGAGAGAGAGAGAGAGAGAGAGAGAGAGAGAGAGAGAGAGAGAGAGAGAGAGAGAGAGAGAGAGAGAGAGAGAGAGAGAGAGAGAGAGAGAGAGAGAGAGAGAGAGAGAGAGAGAGAGAGAGAGAGAGAGAGAGAGAGAGAGAGAGAGAGAATGCTCAAAAATGAAAGTGGAAACGGAATGAAGGTAAATAGTGAGCTGGAATGTCAAAACAGGAATGCCAGTCCTGGAATATCAAAATTCAAATATATATAAACTGAAATATCAAAACTGGAATCATAGGACTGAAATATTAAAACTGGAATATCAATAATTAAACACTACAAAAAAAAAATAAAAAAATGATACAAAATGAAAAAACAACAACAGAAAATGGTGATAAAATGGAATAATATAAATAAATTGTAATAAAAAAACGATAATCATGAAACTTAAGCTTAAATAAAGGAATAAACAGAAAAACTGGATGTCTATTGGATAACTGAGGGAGAAAAATAAATAATTGGTCAAAGGAAAAGTGGATACTGGCTGTGATTGGTTAAAGGAAATGCAGACAAGAAGCTGATTGGTCAAAAGAAGAGGAAAATCACGCATATAGATAAAGAAAAAAAACTAAACAAGGAAAGAAAAAACAAAAGAAAATCGGGTGAAATGTAATGTTATGCTATTGGGTGAGTGCTACGAGATAAAAGGTTCTGATTGGCTACAAGGAGATGGCACTAACACCTGATTGGTCAAAGAGGAGAGTAAAGGAATCGATGTAAATATGCATTGAATTCACGTTGTGTTGATTTTTGAATTTAGTCTTTTTGTATGTGGATTAATTTTCTTTTTCTCATAGTAAATTGTTCTTCTTTTCTTTCCTCTTCAACCTTAAAATAACTATAATGAAGAAAAACCAAGGGAATTATAGCACCATATTTCATGTATAAGTTAACATTTCACAGAACATCCATTAACTCATCACCATTACCATCATTATCATCACCATAAACTTCCATTACTACAACTACTGCAACACCAAATAACAATCTAACATAACCACAACCATTAACACCACCACCACCACCATTACCACCACAAAAACCGCACTGTTACTTAGCCTGAGTAAATATTTAAACCCAAGATATTTCTGACAAAACCTAACAGTGAAAGTCTCTAGAAATGCGTCTTGTGGGAAGGAAAAAAATACTCTTTCACCTCAAACAAGTAAAAAAGTAAACAAGACTCACATCATAAAAAAAAGAAGAGCAAGAGTCAATCAGTGAGAGATAGGATAGATGAAGCAACAGAGTGAGTGAGGGAATGAAATAAGCATGTCTTTATGAGTGAGTAAGAAGGGAAATG
>JAPQNM010000014.1:1298345-1315845 GCA_029783475.1 Metacarcinus magister | reverse complement strand
TAGGTTCTAAATCACTTTCATAAGAGCTAACATGCGCTAACCTAACCTAACCTAACCTAACCTAACCTAACCTAACCTAACCTATTTGAATATTTTGGAAAGAGGTGAAAACACTTACAAAATCTTCTTCCTTTTGTTATCATATTTAGGTCACTAAGAGCGGGTTTGTTTGTGTTGTTATCGAGAACAAGTCTTTCCTTATCTTCATTGAGCTCTTACTCTCCTTTTCCTCCTTCTCTTCCTTCCCCTTTTCCTCTTCCTCTTCTCCTCCTCCTCTTCCTCCTCGCTAGCAACATGAAATATAGTCTATGACACACTACCCTTCCTCGCCGCCACTACCACTACCTCCTCCTTCACCTCCTCCTCCTCCTCCTCCTCCTTCATTTTCTCTCCAGGCTCCTGCTTCTTCTTAGCATGAGGGGGAAGAAAAGGAAGAAGATATATGAAGGAAAAGGATGAGGCTACGAGTGAGGATGAGGATGAGGGTGGAGGAGGAGATGAGAGGAAAAGCTCAAAATCTAATAAATGAGGAGAAAAAGGAGGAAGGGGAGAGAATCCGAGGAGACGCTAAGGGAGGGAAGGAGGAAAGCTGGAGAGAAAGGGAAGAAAGTTACCGACCTCAGGCCTCTACGAGTAAATTGGGTCCGTTAAGGGTTGTGTCTTTTTCCCAACGGAGGAGGAGGAGGAGGAGGAGGAGGAGGAGGAGGAGGAGGAGGAGGAGGAGGAGGAGGAGGAGGAGGAGGAAGGAAGGAAACAGTCTTAAGGCAAGATCATAGTAAAGAGGGGCGGATGGAGGGGCAGTGAAGGGATGGAGAGAGGAAGGGAAAGGTAAATAAAAATGGGAGGGATGATAGGAGACAAAAACAAAAGGGAAGGAAGAGAACGAGGAGGCGAGGACGAGGAGGAGGAGGAGGAGGAGGAGGAGGAGGAGGAGGAGGAAGAAAAAGGTAATGGAAGGCCCTCTAGTATGTTTTCCTTTTATCTCTATGTAGATGCCCCTACAGGGAGGCAAAAGGGAAAAGGAGGAAAGAAAGTAGGAAATAAACTAGAAAAAATGAAAAATGGAACACCACCACCACCACCACCACCACCACCCTTGCTGTACATCAGAGAGTAATTAATCCCTCCTCTTCCTCCTCTTCCTCCTCCTTCTTGTGACCCTTTCTGTGGCTTCCCTCTGCATTTTTAACTTTTAAGAGAGCCCATGTCTCTCCCTGGCACTTTCCTCCCTCAGCTCATGTCTATTACACTGCCACTCTCCATTATAAAAATTCTATTACGAAATTACCTCAACTATATCCTGCCTTAATTGGTATAGTTTTTTTTTTTATCCTCGTTTTTTTCTCTCTCTTTTCTTTATTCTCCCTTGTGTTCCTTCCCATTTTTATTATCTTGTCTGTTAGATTACATTGGTTCCTTATTTCCTCTGAGTAAAAGGTAAATAAAAGTACTCACGTAATCTACACTTATACCTTTAATTAAAGGTATATGTGATAAGGAAAGGTCATACTTATTCCAATTAAATATGAACCTAGGGAATGAGAATAGGATGAGTAAGTTTAGAAGGTGAGTATGATGAGAATGTGAGTCAGGTGAGTGTGTCGTGACCTTGAGAGTGAGTCATGAGTGAGTGTATGCGAGTCATAGTCATGTGTGTGTGTGAGTCAAAATACCAGCTTGGTTTTGACACTGAGAGCTAATGATTCTGGCAAAGTGTGTGTGTGTGTGTGTGTGTTGTGTGTGTGTGTGTGTGTGTGTGTGTGTGTGTGTAAGATAGAGATATAGATAGAGAGAGAGAGAGAGAGAGAGAGAGAGAGAGAGAGAGAGAGAGAGAGAGAGAGAGAGAGAGAGAGAGAGAGAGGAGAGAGAGAGAGAGAGAGAGAGAGAGAGAGAGAGAGAGAGAGAGAGAGAGAGAGAGAGAGAGAAGTTTAAGTATTGGATGATATATAAATCTCACAGACCAACTAGGAAACATATAGTCTTTCTCTCTTCCATGAAAACTCATTAACTTCACTTCACGCCAAAGAGGTTAAGAGATAATAATAAAAAACAAAGCAAAAATACACTCTCTCTTATAATACAACTCTCTTATCATACAACAAATTATACATGTTGATTTTTTTTCTTGCATTACATTACATTGCAGCACACGACTGACCTATATATACACAACTAGATGCATTCATTAAAAAAAAAATAAAAAAAACTTTACTCACCTATCACGAACACACCAGGGAAATTTCGACCTCACTGACCCACCCAAAACACATACCTGGAAAAGATAAACACATTACATTACAACACATTACAACACATTACACACAATACTGAATACATACATAGATACAAAAGAACAACAACAGGTAAATCAACTCCTAATTATAACACACTCCTGACTTAGTTATGCTTTACCTGGTTGTCATTTACCTGTAGGAAGGTTAATTAAAGGTGCGTTGTGCTTTACCTACATAGATAATAATGGCGTTAGTGTATTTTTTATATCATGTGTAACTTAATTAGGTATTGCATATTTATACTCCTGCAACTAATACTGGGAATGATTATTATGTGAGAGAGAGAGAGAGAGAGAGAGAGAGAGAGAGAGAGAGAGAGAGAGAGAGAGAGAGAGAGAGAGAGAGAGAGAGAGAGAGAGAGAGAGAGAGAGAGAGAGAGAGATTGTGTGTGAGCAAACATTCGTCAATATAGATATTTCTCAACCCCATCCGTTCCGCATACCAACACACACACACACACACACACACACACACACACACACACCACACACACACACACACACACACACACACACACCCTATCTAACGAGCAAACACGAAAACACAATGGCAATAACACACCACAAGAAATACCTCACACACACACACACACACAAAAAAAAAGTCTTACCCATAAAAACAAAATAAAAAGAACATCACAGTCTTATCCCTGATTACAACATTACCAGGGACACCACCACCCATGTCCTACACGTCCCTTGTCTCTCTCTCTCTCTGGGGAGGAGTGGACAGGGCTCGGCAAAAGAGAAATATTGGTAGCTACTCTCATTGGCCCAAACAACCTCTATTATTAAAGGGAGGTGGCAGCGTTGGACATGGGAGGGACAGGGAGGGAAGGGGAGGAAAGGAGAGATCACAGAGGAAGGAAAGGGGAGTTGAAAGGGAAGTAGGAAGGATATAGAAGATCCATGTTTGGGGAGGGGAGGAAGGAAGGAAGAGAGGGGAGGCAGACAGAAAGGGAGAGAGGAAAAATAAAAGTGAGGAGGAATTAATTGAGTGTAGAGAAAAACAATGAGTAATATTAAGTTTTTTGAAGCTTTTAAAATTATAAGTAAAACAAAATACTGGAGGAATAACTAGAGAGTGATTTACAAATATATATATAAAAAAAAACATTAAAAAGAATATCTAAGCAAAAAACAAACATAGAATGCAACACAGGAAAAAGAGGAGACAGATAGAGGTAAAAAATAGTAATGCACAGCGGAAAGAAACGAGAATGAACGGAAAAAAAGAGAAAAAAAAAGAGAGAAAGGGGAGGCAGGGGAGTAGAATATAGGAAGAGAGAGAAAGAGTGAATGAGAGCGAGAGAGAGAGAGAGAGAGAGAGAGCGAGAGAGAGAGAGAGAGAGAGAGAGAGAGAGAGAGAGAGAGAGAGGAGAGAGAGAGAGAGGAGAGAGAGAGAGAGAGAGAGAGAGAGAGAGAGAGAGATCGCTTTAAGACGAAAAAAAAATACACAAATTTATGAGAATATATATATTAGACGAGATTCAAGCTGAGAGGGCGAGGGCGGAGCTGCCTCTGATGCTGTTCTGAATATCCAAAGAGTGAGTTCGAAGACTCAAGAAAAATCCCATTATAGATAAAATATGAAAAGGGTTTAGACAGATACACCCACAAGTAGACAGATAAATTCTAGGCTCGATATATGGGTAGAGAACAAGCAAATAAAAACTGCCATCAATAGAGATAGAAAGATAGATAGATAGGCAAATGGATGTATATATTGATAAATTATTGAAGGGGTGGAAAAGGGAATATCGGATGATTTGAATTTTTGAGAGAGAGAGTGAGAGTGAGTGAGAGAGAGAGAGAGAGAGAGAGAGAGAGAGAGAGAGAGAGAGAGAGAGAGAGAGAGAGAGAGAGAGAGAGAGAGATCAAGGTCGAGGAGGGATATATATGTGTGTGTATATGTGTGTGTGTGTATATGTGTGTGTGTGTGTGTGTGTGTGTGTGTGTGTGTGTGTGTGTGTGTGTGTGTGTGTGTGTGTGTGTGTGTGTGTGTGTGAAAAAGAGAAATAAAAAATTTACCACCACGAATCGTATACCTTTCCCTCATGGCAACACTATCTCTCTCTCTCTCTCTCTCTCTCTCTCTCTCTCTCTCTCTCTCTTCTCTCTCTCTCTCTTCCATTGATAACTCCACCAGCTGCTTTTGTATTTTATAACATCACATCTTCAAACAATGTCAAGAAAATATCAGAAGAAACCTTAATATTTTTCCCTTTTTTTCACTCTCCACTGTCTCCCTTCGCGACCTGTATACATATCTACTTAGCTCTCTTTCTCTCTCTTTTTTTTCTTCTTCTCTCTCTCTCTCTCTCTTTCTCTAAAATACTCATGCTGTGTTTATTTATCTTTCAGACGTTGCTCAAGACTAAAATACTCTAGGGTAAAGATATCCCCCTTTGAAAACTCCCCTTTTACCCCTCGTCTTTACACACCTGGAGCCCCTTGGAACACACCCACAGGCAGACACAAGAGGAAGGGAAACATACATGGACCAGACTACCAAACAAGGGGAATAAAATGTGATTGTTTGAAGGAGAAGCTCGTGAGGCATTGAGGAAAACAGGGAAACAGAGAGAGAGAGGGAGGCACAGGCATCTTTCCCCTTCTCTCTCTCTCTCTCTCTCTCTTTTACTTTCTATCCTACTCTCCTTTGGGGCGAGGCAGTGATGCATATTTTGTAGGTACATCAATAAATACCTTTGAGAAGAGACATACCTACAGTATAAATACGATTATCCTTCAAATCCCTCGAGGACATACAATATTGACATCAGTCGTGGCGTGTGATTCTTTTCCCCCTTCAGGCTGATAAAAACGCGCCGGCTGAGGTTGAGGGTAACGTAACGGAAAGTGGCACATTGGCTCCCTTGAGACTAACGCCCTTTACGGAACTATATAGGAAGATTACTACCCTGACAGTGATGAATCAAAGGTTGTTGTTGTTGCTTCTGGTTGTGAAATAAAGTGTAGGTAAGGGAATACTGATCCGTGGAGGGATAAGAGAAATAGGATATATGGTGGAGGATGTAGAAGAAATGTGAGTTAATGGAATGATATGGAAGTAAAGCAACTGAAGTTTGTAAATATTGGTATAGGTATGAAAATATTAATAGGAAATGTGATTAATGGAGTGAGATTGAAAGAAGTATATAAAATCTGAAATACTAAGAGAAGAATGAAAATAGCAATACAGAGGAAAAAGTTTTACTGAAATATTAATAAGATTAGAATAGATTTGATTATCACCAATGCAAGAATCTTATCAATAAAAAAAGTTTCAAGGAATTATGATGTTATGCAGAAAGGACAAGAAAAACAGATTGAGAAATATGTTAAGAAAATTAAGGGAGAAAGTTTGATCATATCCAATGTTTTTTCTTCCTTAGACGTGTAAACAAATAATTATGATATTCACTTAACTGACAATACTAATTCACAAACTAGATTAAAATACAAAAAGCAACAAGCAAACAAACAATGTATAAAATAACAAACATAACTTAGAGGAATGAGTGAAAATTAGCCACATTATTTTGACACCAAATAAAACGAGATAGAAAGAAATAAACACAGATAATGAAGAGGCAATAACTAGTGAAGGATATAGTTGTATACACGAACACGACGTTAGATAAGGAGAGAAGGATTGAGGACGCAGATAGAGACACAGGAATCGATTCAAACATTACGACTGACTCTTCATAAAATTTCGAGGGGAAAAAAAAATAAAGCATAAAAAAAGTCAGCCCACACACACATACACACACACTACACCCACCACACACACACACACCACACACCACACCACACACACCCACACACACACACACACACACACACACACACACACACACACACACACACACACACACACACACACAAGCAAAGACAAACACACCAAGGGAGAATCCAAACAGAGTAAGACCACAGCAAAAACAAGGAGAGTAATCCAATCCCTCTCTATCTATCTATGTATCTGTCTATCTATCTCTTCTCTCTCTCTCTCTCTCTCTCTCTCTCTCTCTCTCTCTCTCTCTCTCTCTCTCTCTCTCTCTCTCTCTCTCTCTCTCGTTCTCTCTCTCTGGTATTTATTGGTATTGCAGAAGTTTAATCTCCTTTCCTGAAGACTCTCTCTCTCTCTCTCTCTCTCTCTCTCTCTCTCTCTCTCTCTCTCTCTCTCCTCTCTCTCTCTCTCTCTCTCTCTCTCTCTCTCTCTCGTAGGAGATGCATCCTCCTATCTCAACGTCCGGGAAAATCCGGACCAGAGAGAGAGAGAGGGAGAGAGAGAGAGAGAGAGAGAGAGAGAGAGAGAGGAGAGAGAGAGAGAGAGAGAGAGAGAGAGAGAGAGAGAGAGAGAGAGAGAGAGAGAGAGAGAGAGAGAGAGAGAGAGAGAGAGAGAGAGAGAGAGAGGAGAGAGAGAGAGAGAGAGAGAGAGAGAGAGAGAGAGAGAGAGAGAGAGAGAGAGGAGAGAGAGAGAGAGAGAGAGAGAGAGAGAGAGAGAGATTGTTAGGAGATTCATAGCTAAGTAAACAAGACGCAAATAACACACACACACACCACACACACACACACACACACACACACACCACACACACACACACACACAAGGAAATCTGTGTAAAGCTAATTGCACGAGAGAGAGAGAGAGAGAGAGAGAGAGAGAGAGAGAGAGAGAGAGAGAGAGAGAGAGAGAGAGAGAGAGAGAGAGAGAGAGAGAGAGAGAGAGAGAGAGAGAGAGATAAACAACTACTAAGAATCGTCACCATTTTCTTTCCCTACCATTTTCTGCCCTTTTTTCCCCCCTCTCTCTAGACTTTTTTCCCCTCACTAAGAGATCCCCACAAGTCCCCTCTGAGAGAAGTCAAGGTTTACGTTCGCTGGGATGTGGAGACTGACCTCAGACCCGCTGGAGATAAGAACGTTCCTATGCAAACGGGGGCGTCCATAGCAAAGAGGAGGAGGAGGAGGAGGAGGAGGAGGAGGACCACATAGGAACACATAGGAAAAACAAACAGCAACAGGCCTGCTGGCCCTTACGAGGCTGTTTGTGAGTACACTATCTAATCTAGAGTGAAGGATACAGGATAGTAAGGGTGAAGGCTTCTCTCCCCTAGTTTAAGTAGAACATATGATGAAAACAAGTTTTTATACACTATTTCAGGATGGCAGAGTCTGTTTGATTACTCCTGTAGTGTACATAGCCTTTCTTTGACCTTCTTAAATGCTGCTGCATCAAGATAAGGCTCACTATAATTAGGTATATAGAGGCAAAAAACAATTCAATTCCCACCGCTCGCTCGGTCATGACCGGCCGATCAAAATCTTCACTACTGACTCTGTCACCGGTGCCAAAGGCTATGGAAGTTGTTTATTTTCATTCTTAAATGCTGCTGCATCAAGATAAGGCTCACTAGAATTAGGTATATAGAGGCAAAAAACAATTCAATTCCCACCGCTCGCTCGGTCATGACCGACAGATCAAAATCTTCACTACTGACTCTGTCACCGGTGCCAAAGGCTATGGAAGTTGTTTATTTTCATTCTTAAATGCTGCTGCATCAAGATAAGGCTCACTAGAATTAGGTATATAGAGGCAGAAAACAATTCAATTCCCACCGCTCGCTCGGTCATGACCGGCCGATCAAAATCTTCACTACTGACTCTGTCACCGGTGCCAATGGCTATGGAAGTTATTTATTTTCATTCTTAAATACTGCTGCATCAAGATAAGGCTCACTAGAATTAGGTATATAGAGGCAGAAAACAATTCAATTCCCACCGCTCGCTCGGTCATGACCGGCTGATCAAAATCTTCACTACTGACTCTGTCACCGGTGCCAATGGCTATGGAAGTTGTTTATTTTCATTCTTAAATGCTGCTGCATCAAGATAAGGCTCACTAGAATTAGGTATATAGAGGCAGAAAACAATTCAATTCCCACCGCTCGCTCGGTCATGACTGGCCGATCAAAATCTTCACTACTGACTCTGTCACCGGTGCCAATGGCTATGGAAGTTATTTATTTTCATTCTTAAATGCTGCTGCATCAAGATAAGGCTCACTAGAATTAGGTATATAGAGGCAGAAAACAATTCAATTCCCACCGCTCGCTCGGTCATGACCGGCCGATCAAAATCTTCACTACTGACTCTGTCACCGGTGCCAATGGCTATGGAAGTTGTTTATTTTCATTCTTAAATGCTGCTGCATCAAGATAAGGCTCACTAGAATTAGGTATATAGAGGCAGAAAACAATTCAATTCCCACCGCTCGCTCGGTCATGACCGGCCGATCAAAATCTTCACTACTGACTCTGTCACCGGTGCCAATGGCTATGGAAGTTATTTATTTTCATTCTTAAATGCTGCTGCATCAAGATAAGGCTCATTAGAATTAGGTATATAGAGGCAGAAAACAATTCAATTCCCACCGCTCGCTCGGTCATGACCGGCCGATCAAAATCTTCACTACTGACTCTGTCACCGGTGCCAATGGCTATGGAAGTTATTTATTTTCATTCTTAAATACTGCTGCATCAAGATAAGGCTCACTAGAATTAGGTATATAGAGGCAGAAAACAATTCAATTCCCACCGCTCGCTCGGTCATGTCCGGCCGATCAAAATCTTCACTACTGACTCTGTCACCGGTGCCAAAGGCTATGGAAGTTGTTTATTTTCATTCTTAAATGCTGCTGCATCAAGATAAGGCTCACTAGAATTAGGTATATAGAGGCAGAAAACAATTCAATTCCCACCGCTCGCTCGGTCATGACTGGCCGATCAAAATCTTCACTACTGACTCTGTCACCAGTGCCAATGGCTATGGAAGTTATTTATTTTCATTCTTAAATACTGCTGCATCAAGATAAGGCTCACTAGAATTAGGTATATAGAGGCAGAAAACAATTCAATTCCCACCGCTCGCTCGGTCATGTCCGGCCGATCAAAATCTTCACTACTAACTCTGTCACCGGTGCCAAAGGCTATGGAAGTTGTTTATTTTCATTCTTAAATGCTGCTGCATCAAGATAAGGCTCACTAGAATTAGGTATATAGAGGCAGAAAACAATTCAATTCCCACCGCTCGCTCGGTCATGACTGGCCGATCAAAATCTTCACTACTGACTCTGTCACCGGTGCCAATGGCTATGGAAGTTATTTATTTTCATTCTTAAATGCTGCTCCATCAAGATAAGGCTCATTATAATTAGGTATATAGAGGCAGAAAACAATTCAATTCCCACCGCTCGCTCGGTCATGACCGGCCGATCAAAATCTTCACTACTGACTCTGTCACCGGTGCCAATGGCTATGGAAGTGATTTATTTTCATTCTTAAATGCTGCTGCATCAAGATAAGGCTCACTAGAATTAGGTATATAGAGGCAGAAAACAATTCAATTCCCACCGCTCGCTCGGTCATGACCGGCCGATCAAAATCTTCACTACTGACTCTGTCACCGGTGCCAATGGCTATGGAAGTTATTTATTTTCATTCTTAAATGCTGCTGCATCAAGATAAGGCTCACTAGAATTAGGTATATAGAGGAAGAAAACAATTCAATTCCCACCGCTCGCTCGGTCATGACCGGCCGATCAAAATCTTCACTACTGACTCTGTCACCGGTGCCAATGGCTATGGAAGTTATTTATTTTCATTCTTAAATGCTGCTGCATCAAGATAAGGCTCATTAGAATTAGGTATATAGAGGCAGAAAACAATTCAATTCCCACCGCTCGCTCGGTCATGACCGGCCGATCAAAATCTTCACTACTGACTCTGTCACCGGTGCCAATGGCTATGGAAGTTATTTATTTTCATTCTTAAATGCTGCTGCATCAAGATAAGGCTCACTAGAATTAGGTATATAGAGGCAGAAAACAATTCAATTCCCACCGCTCGCTCGGTCATGACCGGCCGATCAAAATCTTCACTACTGACTCTGTCACCGGTGCCAAAGGCTATGGAAGTTGTTTATTTTCATTCTTAAATGCTGCTGCATCAAGATAAGGCTCACTAGAATTAGGTATATAGAGGCAGAAAACAATTCAATTCCCACCGCTCGCTGGGTCATGACCGGCCGATCAAAATCTTCACTACTGACTCTGTCACCGGTGCCAATGGCTATGGAAGTTATTTATTTTCATTCTTAAATGCTGCTCCATCAAGATAAGGCTCACTAGAATTAGCTATATAGAGGCAGAAAACAATTAAATTCCCACCGCTCGCTCGGTCATGACCGGCCGATCAAAATCTTCACTACTGACTCTGTCACCGGTGCCAATGGCTATGGAAGTTATTTATTTTCATTCTTAAATGCTGCTGCATCAAGATAAGGCTCACTAGAATTAGGTATATAGAGGCAGAAAACAATTCAATTCCCACCGCTCGCTCGGTCATGACCGACCGATCAAAATCTTCACTACTGACTCTGTCACCGGTGCCAATGGCTATGGAAGTTATTTATTTTCATTCTTAAATTCTGCTGCATCAAGATAAGGCTCATTAGAATTAGGTATATAGAGGCAGAAAACAATTCAATTCCCACCGCTTGCTTGGTCATGACCGGCCGATCAAAATCTTCACTACTGATTCTGTCACCGGTGCCAATGGCTATGGAAGTTATTTATTTTCATTCTTAAAAGGAGGAGGAGGAGGAGGAGGAGGAGGAGGAGGAGGAGGAGGAGGAGGAGGAGGAGGAGGAGGAGGAGGAGGAGGAGGAGGAGGAGGAGGAGGAGGAGGAGGAGGAAGGGGAAGAGGAAGAGGAGGTGATGGTGGATGGTTAGTGTTGAAGTCTGTTTCGTCTCTCTCTCTCTCTCTCTCTCTCTCTGTCTCTGTCTCTGTCTCTGTCTCTGTCTCTCTCTCTCTCTCTCTCTCTCTCTCTCTCTCTCTCTCTCTCTCTCTCTCTCTCTCTCTCTCTCTCTCTCTCTCCCTCTCCCTTGCTGCAGGTTGGCTGGGTACGCTCCAAGCTGGCTGGGACCAATGCAATTAAGACAAAGTTTAATTTAGTTATCGAAGGTCTGTAACTGGTCCGCCCAGACGCTTGCCGAACTCAGGTGTGTGTGTGTGTGTGTGTGTGTGTGTGTGTGTGTGTGTGTGTGTGTGTGTGTGTGTGTGTGTGTGTGTGTTAATAAACATTCCTTGTGTAATACCTCTCTATGTTTGTGTTTGTTTCTGTTTCCCTCTGCGTTTGTTTATCTGTATGTCTGTTTATCTGTCACTGCTCCACCCTTCTCCCTCTCTCCCTCTCTCTCTCTCTCTCTCTCTCTCTCTCTCTCTCTTTCGCCCCCTCGCAGGTATAAACACATTTCCAAGCAAACAACGCTATTATTGCACCTTCTGTTTACATCGTACGTGCAAACAGCTGATGACGAGGTAATATTTTTCTCCAATACTGAACAAGCCCGAAGCGTCTTTCTGGCAGCCTGTTTTCCCCCTTCAAAGCCCCCAAGAGCCCTAAGCCCTCAATTGTGAAACCCTCCAGGCGCCTACCATTACTTCGCCTTCCTTTCCCCTCCCCCAAACACAGCGAGAAAGAAAGGAGAGGAAAGAGAGGAAAAAGAAAAGAAAATATTGGAATTGGTTTCGTCGTCTCAAACCTGTCGTTGTAAAATTTAATTAAAGAAAAGGATTAAGTGACAAGTGGGATTGAGGAAGGTAAGTGTTCAATTTCTCACATTAATCAAAACTTTTCTCAGTTACTCCCTTCTTCTGCTTCTTCTTACTTCCTTTTTGTTACCTCATTCTCTTTCTTATCTTTCTCCTCCTACCCTTTTTGACATTATCTTCATGTTATCTTCAGCCTGTGTGTCATTATATCTTAATCTTTATATTTATGAGCTTGTCTGATGAAAATTACTTGCTGTGTCTATCACCGCATACCACCACACCAACACCAACACCCACACACACATTCAGGCACGTACAACACCCCTTCCTCCCCTCTATACCCTCCCCTCACTCTCTTTTCCAGACGCAATAAAAAGAAAGCAAGAATTTGTGTTCATTTTACAACTTGAGGAAGACATGCTTGGGGTAGGCGAAAATTACTCCCCTTACCCTTACATCATTCCCTCACACCACTTACTTACTTAAACCCTTACTTGCATTCTCTTCCATGACCTTCTATCTTTTCCTCTATATATTTTACCTTAACCATTCCTCTATGTCACCTTCCATCCCTTTATCATCACCTATCGCCTAGCTTCTGCTCAAAACTCGTAATTCTGTCAAAACATATGAAGCATTTTTCTTCTTCTTCCTTCCACCCGAGCTATCGTGTTGTGTCGTGTGTTGTCGTGAGTCACGTGTCTCAGGTATTGACACAAACCAGGTAGTTTCACCGCTTCCCGCCCTTTGGTTTTCAGCGAACGAGGCAAGGAACGTAAGGCAAGGACGAGAGGGTAAGGAAGGAGGGTGTAAAAATAACAGAGAAAGGTGTAAGAAAAGGAATAAAGGAAGAGAATGTGAGAAAGGTGTGATAACGAAGAGTAAGAGAGGGAAGAAGCGAGAGGTATTACGAAAGATAGGACAAAGGAGAGAGGGAGTAAAGGTATGCAAGAAGGGTACAAGGGAGAAAAGGCAAGGATTGTGGTAGGAGGGAAGGTAGGAAAGGAATGGGAGGGCGGGAGGGAGGGAGGGAGGGAAAGGTGTTACGAATGATTGTGAAGGAGGTAAATAGAGGGTGAGGAAAGGGTGAAAGGGGAGAGGAAAGGGAGGAGTGAAGGAATGATGGAAGAGGAAAAGGAGGAAAAAGGAGAAAATGCAAATAGCGAAGGAAAAGAAAACAATTAGGAAAGAGTAAAAAGAAAGCCAAGTGGATAAGGAAATGGAAAGAAAGACAGGAGATAGGAAAGGAGAAAAGCAAGGAAATGGAAAAAGAGGAAGAACATAACAGGTGATTGAAAAAAAAATTGAATAAAAACGATTAGATAAAAAAAAAATGTAAAGGAGAAGAAAGGAAAAAAAGATAAGAGGGAAAAAAGGATGCAAGGTAAACTATTTATTTCTTTACCTTGTTCCTTTACTTTCTACTCTACCTGTACCTTTAGACTCAGTTTATCACACCTGGGAATCCATTAATTAGCTTTACCTAGTTAACTCCTACAGGTAACATAGCTTGGTCTGCTCAGGTAAATGCATTTTTTTTATTGTTATTGTGGAATTTGAAAATCATACACACACACACACACACACACACACACACACACACACACACACACACACACACACAACCCCCCCCCCCACACAAACAAACAGACATGCACGGAAGTCTTCAAAGAAACCATAAAGCCGTATATTCTCTCTCTCTCTCTCTCTCTCTCTCTCCAAGGACTACAAATAATAATATAATAAAGAAATGAACAAAATATACATATCATAATATACACACACACACACACACACACACACACACACACACACACACACACACACACAAACAGACGCGGTGTACATAGAAAGATAATCAGTGAAAATTTCTTTTGTATTCTTTCACAGCCATTAAAAGGAGGAGTCAAGGAAGGGAGTGAAAAGTGTAGAAAAAATGACCTCCCACCACTCCCTTGATTGGTGGTGGTGGTGGTGGTGGTGGTGGTGGTGGTGGTGGTGAGACAGTAGGTTATACTTTCCATCAAATTATTATATGTATACAGTATTCTCTTCTTTTATCCTATCCTCCTTCCTCTCTTATACTTTCTCACTTCAGTCATAAAAAAAAAAAACCCCAAAAAAACATGTCTGATTATCCTCGTTTCGTCCTACACTGCTATACATTAAATTCCTGCAGAAAAACATACATGATAAAGCAAATAATATATCTCTATCACTTTCCATTCTTTGTTTCCAGTCATCGTCATCATTTTCCTTATACACTGTTGTCAAGGGTAAGAACATTGCACTGCACGTATATCTCTACTTCCTTCTTGTTGAGTAACCTTCCCACACTTATTATATTGCAATTGTGTCTCTGTGTGTTTTTTTTTATATATAATTTTAGACGTGTCCACTTTCTACCTTCCCTCCCTCGCCCCTTCCCTTCCTTCCCTCTCTCCCTCTCTCTCTCTCTCCCTCTCCCTCTCTCCCACAAGCCACAATTTGCTAACCACATACACCTTCCCACAGCAATGTCCTTACCCCTCTCACCTTTCCCCGCATTCTTTTCATCTTTCCCGTAACTTTCAGACACACCCACCTCTCTCTCTCTCTCTCTCTCTCTCTCTCTCTCTCTCTCTCTCTCTCTCTCTCTCTCTCTCTCTCTCTCTCTCTCTCTCTCGTCCATCACCCATATTGTAGCTTCAAATTTCTCTCCTCTCACGTTTCTCAATTCACTTCTTATCCTAATATCATCTCTCTCTCTCTCTCTTTCTTTCTTTCTTTATCTCTCCCTCTCTCTCTCTCTCTCTTTCTCTCATCACATCACAAAACTAATCTACTACACTCTATATGTCTTCATTCCGAACCCAATTTGAAACGAGAGAAAGAGAGAGAGAGGGAGAGAGAGAAAGAAAAATAGAGAGAAAGAGAGAGAATGAAGGGTTAAGGAAACAAGAAAAGAGAGCGAGGAGAAGGAAAAGAAAACATATAAGGGAGAAGGAAGAGTAATAAGGAAATAAAAACAAATAAGAGAGGAGAAAAGGGAGGTTAAAGGAGATAAAGGAGGAAAAGAAGACAATAGGAAAACCACAAAGGGAAAATGAGAGGAGGCAGGACAAAAGAGTAGGAAAAAGGAGGGGAAAAGGAGACATTAGGTAGAACAAGGGAGGGAGCAGGAGAGGAGAGGAGAGGAGAGGAGAGGGGAGGAAGGAGGGGAGACGAGTGACCAGGTAAGGAAGCCACCAGTTACATGATACCTGAGTGACACCTGAAACCCGCTGGCCAGACCTGTTTCAGAAATGGACGCGTGGGATTCAAACTATCTCTCTCTCTCTCTCTCTCTCTCTCTCTCTCTCTCTCTCTCTCTCTCTCTCTCTCTCTCTCTCTCTCTGATAGATGACGCGTTTGACAGATAGATAGAGAGCGATAGACAATGACCTGACAGCAGTTATTAATGAGGCAGGAATGTATACATATGATATTACACTTGAGTTAATATGTAAATTGATTTTAATATAGATTACATTCAGGATGTGTTGTGTGGGCTTACACAAACAGAGGAGGAGGAGGAGGAGGAGGAGGAGGAGGAGGAGGAGGAGGAGGAGGAGGAGGAGGAGGAGGAGGAGGAGGAGGAGGAGGAGGAGGAGGAGGAGCAAGGAATATGTTTTTTTTCTTATGTATAATTTTTTTCCATGATATTTTAATTATATGTTTGTTATCATTTATCAGTAGAAAGTGTTTAGTGTGTGTGTGTGTGTGTGTGTGTGTGTGTGTGTGTGTGTGTGTGTGTGTGTGTGTGTGTGTGTGTGTGTGTGTGTGTGTGTGTGTGTGTGTGTGTGCTGTGCGTGTGTGTGCGTGTGTGCGTCGGGTGGGAAGTCTGTGGTCATAACTTCAGACAATCATAAACTTTATTGCCAATCATTCGCTCGTCTCAGCCATCAGACAATGTATTGGTCTCTCTCTCTCTCTCTCTCTCTCTCTCTCTCTCTCTCTCTCTCTCTCTCTCTCTCTCTCTCTCTCTCTCTCACTACTACTACTACTAACACAGTCTGCCTCTCTAAGGATACAACCTCTCACCCCATTGGTAGTTAACGTAAGTGGACTGTTATTGGCTAGAATCTTCACCTGTATAACACCTTTTGCTTTCTAATGTCGTAACGTGATTGGTTGATATATTTTCATCCATATTTTTCCCTCTGTCGCAGCGTTTTATGAAGCTATAACGAAATAATTGAGTCAGGGCGATGAATATATTTTCTAAAAAGACTACGTAATCGTGTTTGTCAGTTGCATTATATATTTTCATGGTTTTTCGTCGCTTTTCCTCAGTTTGTTTTAAAATTCATTGCCAGAACTACTACTACTACTACTACTACTACTACTACTGCTACTACTACTGGCTCTTTCATCCTTACACTAATAAACATTTCACACAACTTAACCAACACTTAAAATACTTCCCACGCACCATCATCACCATCACCATCACCACCATCACCACCACTAAATCCACCCACTCCACACATCTCCCACCCACCTTTTCTACCTCTAAAACATAATTAAACACCCACATCACTATTCCAGGCAGATAAACCGCAAGATAAACGCTGTCAACGCAAGGCAACGTAAGCTAGCATAATGACGACCAAATCTTCCTGCCTCTGAGGGAGTAGCAGAGCGTGGGATGGTTATAAGATACTACTGGATGATAATACGTGACCAGCTCTCGCCCTCATCCCCTTCTCCTGTTACTAGAATCCTCGGGTATCCTTCCGCGGCCTCTTGTACTTTTAGTTGAGAGATAGATGGATAGATAGATAGAGGGATAGAGAGAACAAAAAAAGTTGAGGAGGAGAGATGTAAAAACTGATATTTAGTAGATAAAGAAAAAAGAGAGAAGTGCAAGTATGAAAATAAATTAAGTTATGTAAATGAATATACCTAAAAAAAATAATAATAGAGAATGAAAACAGGTACGACAAAAAAAAATTACGAAAATATATAAGCAAAGCAGAAAAAAAAACATTGAGTAGAGTAGCAAGAAAAGAAATGTAAAGAAAATAAAAAAAACAAAAATAAAACCAAAATAAGGGGGAGTGTAATAAAAGCTAGCGGGAGGAGGTAGAAAGAAGGGAAATAAAAAAAAAAAGAGGAAGGCTGAGAAGGCCGAAACGTGCTTTTTGCTAATTTATATGCATGAGAGAGACGTCAAGAATGAGAGTTAAGTGGAAGGAAGGAAGGAAGGAAGAAAGGAAGGAAGGAAGGAAGGAAGGAAGGAAGGAAGGAGAGATGAATATAATAGAATAATAACATAAGGTCACAGTTTAGTAGTGGAAGGAAGGAAGGAAAAATAAAAAAACAAAGGCAATAATATTCTCAAGGGAAAATTAGGGGAAATAAAACCAGGGAAAAAAAACAGTAAAATAAAATATAAGGGAACAAAACAAAAAAGTAAACACCCACACACACACACAAAAAAAAGGAGAAAATGACAAAATCATCCCTTAATATTAGAAGCAAAAAAAATCAAATAAACAATCAGTGTTACCAATAAAAAACGCAAACCCTTATAGAGGAAGGCTGTGAGAGGAGAGGAGAC
>JAPQNM010000014.1:1283345-1295845 GCA_029783475.1 Metacarcinus magister | reverse complement strand
TCAACGAAAACAACGAAGATCTAATATTAAAACTGCTCTTAAAACCCTAGCAGGCAAGCAGGGAAGCAGGGAAGCAAGGAAGCAGGAAAGCAGGCAGGCAGGCAGGCAGGCAGGAAAACAGGCAGGCAGGGAGGCAGGACGCGTCTCCGGCCGTGGCAACAATATCTTTGCCGCCACCAATATCACTGGACCCTAAGGGGAAATTTAGGCTATTGAGGAAACAGGAGGAAGACTGGGTGCCCTGTAGTGGGTGTGGAGGCAGGAGGGAAGGAGGAAGGATAGGAGGGAGGCAAGTGGGGGTGAGGTGGGAGGGAGGCAAGGGGGGGTGAGGTGGGAGGGAGGCGGGTTGATGGGGGCAATTGCCGAAGAATCACGATCAATTCTGAGATTATGAGGAGGAGTTTCAGTTTCTTGGTGTCTTGTGGAGGCGATGGTGATAGCGATGAGGCTCCTACAGGATGTGAAAAGTAGGAAGAGATGTCCTTTGTGGGGTTCTGAAGGAGGTGTGGGTGTAGGACTTTTCAAAGGATGTATTATGGTTATAAGGACCCTGTTGCAATCCCTAAGGACTCTGAGGATTAAGGGATACAAGTAAAATTAAACCCAAGAAAAGATACAGAGAGATATAGCGAGAGGAGAAAAAAATAATAGAACTTCTGTGTCTCTCAATCATTACAAGAAAGTTAGAAACAAAATATAATAAAGCTAATTGAATGAAGTGAAAAAACAAAGCATAACAACAATCCATCTTTTGTTGGGAAAAAAATTTAACCTCATTGTGAAGAAAGATAAAAAATAAAAAACAGGGAAGGAAGGAAAATATAGGAAAATATTGGAGATGAAATAATGCAAATAAGAGAGCGAGAGCGAGAGAGAGAGAGAGAGAGAGAGAGAGAGAGAGAGAGAGAGAGAGAGAGAGAGAGAGAGAGAGAGAGAGAGAGAGAGAGAGAGCATTTTTAGACGTTGGCACCAGTGAGGGAGTTTAAAGAGTTTCCACTTCAATCCGTTGGAGGGTCATAGATGAGGAGGAAGGGAGGGCAGGAGGGAGGGATGGAGGGAGGAATGGTGACAGGAGGAGGAAGAAGGAAAGAGAGGAGAAAGGAAAGGAGTGAGAAAGAGAGGAAGGGGAGGAAGGGGAAGATGTAGGAGATAAAAGTCAGGGATGATAGGGAAAGATATCTAAAAAATACAACTACTACTACTACTATTACTTCTACTACTACTACTACTACTACTACTACTACTACTACTACTACTACTACTACTACTACTACTACTATTGCTACTACTACTACTACTATTACTACTGCAAGGAAAATAAGACTAAACAAACAAACACACACACACACACACACACAAGTACACACACAATTGTAAAAAAAAAATAGTCCCTGTTTAGATCCGTTTCTCAGAAGGTAAAGGAAGAGACATTAAGAGAGAGAAAAAAAAAGAGAAAAAAAAAGAGAGAAAAAAAAATACATAAATAAATCTACAGCGCGATGCATCTAGACTTCCGGGGTAGAGGAAAAGGGGAGGAAAGAAGTAGGTGAGAGGAGGAGGAGGAGGAGGAGGAGGAGGAGGAGGAGGAGGAGGAGGAGGAGGAGGAGGAGGAGGGAAGAAGTAGATGGAGGGATGAAACAGGGGAGGAGAGAGAGAGCGGAAGGAAGGGAAGAGAGAAGGAAGAGGATGAGGGAAAGGAAGGTAGATAAATAACGAAGGAGGGAAAAACTGGGTGAAAGAGTTAAGAGAAGTGAGATAGAGGAGGAGGAGGAGGAGGAGGAGGAGGAGGAGGAGGAGGAGGAGGAGGAGGAGGAGGAGAAGGAGGAGGAGGAGGAGGAGGAGGAGGAGGAGGAGGAAAAAAAAGAAGCATAGAAGGGTCATGGAGGAAAATATAGACACCAGAAAAAAGTTAACACATCCATGAAAAAAAAAAATCAGGAATACGACTGTCACTCCTTAACTAATGCTTGCTATACGATGGTAGTAGTTGTAGTAGTAGTAGTAGTAGTAGTAGTAGTAGTAGTAGTAGTAGTAGTAGTAGTAGCAGTAGCAGTAGCAGTAGCAGTAGTAGTAGTAGTAGTGATGGTGGTGGTACTGGTCATGACAACTAAAATGACCGCTCGTAACACCGGAGTTGAGACTATCATTAAGGTTTGTGACTCGCCCGATGGAGAGGCAGAGGGACCCACGGGCTGCCCAGGCCAAACAAGCCTCGTCCCTACACGTCCCGCACAATAGTGACGACGACGACGACGACAACAGCGTCACCTAACGACACAAGCAAGCACCCTCTCACGAAGATGAAAGTGCCAAGCGTTGCAGAAGGGCGCAGGGGGTAAATGGACTTCAGGAGGAGAGAGAGAGAGGAGGAGAGAGGAGGAGAGAGGAGGAGAGAGGTCTAGTGTGCAGGCAATCCATCCTTGCCTTAGTGCCCGTCCTTGATAGCAGCAAATGAAGGAAGATTTATAATATACACAAGAGGGTGAAGGAGATGCAGAAAGGAAAGGACGGCAAGCAGGGAGATTCTGGCGGGAAAGGAGGCATGGAAGGGGAACGGGAGGGCCAGCCAAGAAGAGGAGGGAGGAGGAGGAGGAGGAGGAAGAGGGACGATATTGTGAGTGGCTGGTGAGGCTTTGATAAGTTAAAGGTCGTTTCATCCAGCGCTCCCCCCATTGAGGAAACAAATGGGAAGGGCGAGGATGGGTACTTGCGAGGCCTGATGCTCCATACAGTGCGGCGAGGGAGGGGGAGCCGCCCGAGGGAAGCAGACCTTGAGAAAACGAGGTGGTGGCAGGAGGAGGAGTGAGCGAGCGAGCGAGGGTTTGTGAATCGAGGAAGGAGAGCAAGAGAGTCGAAAAAGAGGAGTGAGACATCTTTTGAGAGAGAGAGAGAGAGAGAGAGAGAGAGAGAGAGAGAGAGGAGAGAGAGAGAGAGAGAGAGAGAGAGGAGAGAGAGAGAGAGAGAGAGAGACGAGAGGAGAGAGAGAGAGAGAGAGAGAGAGAGAGAGAGAGAGAGAGAGAGAGAGAGAGAGAGAGAGAGAGAGAGAGAGAGAGAGAGAGAGAGAGAGAGAGAAGAGAGAGAGAGAGAGAGAGAGAGAGAGAGAGAGAGAGAGAGAGAGAGAGAGAGAGAGAGAGAGAGAGAGAGAGAGAGAGAGAGAGAGAGAGAGAGAGAGAGAGAGAGAGAGAGAGAGAGAGAGAGAGAGAGAGAGGAGAGAGAGAGAGAGAGAGAGAGAGAGAGAGAGAGAGAGAGAGAGAGAGAGAGAGAGAGAGAGAGAGAGAGAGAGAGAGAGAGAGAGAGAGAGAGGAGAGAGAGAGAGAGAGAGAGAGAGAGAGAGAGAGAGAGAGAGAGGAGAGAGAGAGAGAGAGAGAGAGAGAGAGAGAGAGAGAGAGAGAGGAGAGAGAGAGAGAGAGAGAGAGAGAGAGAGAGAGAGAGAGAGAGAGAGGAGAGAGAGAAGAGAGGAGAGAGAGAGAGATGAGAGAGAAGAGAGAGAGAGAGAGAGAGAGAGAGAGAGAGAGAGAGAGAGAGAGAGAGAAGAGAGAGAGAGAGAGAGAGAGAGAGAGAGAGAGAGACTACACAGAACGGAGAACGAAAACGAACCCACTCCAGCTTACACGCTCCAAAAACACCCACACAAAAGTGAAACCTAAAAGGATCAAGGAAAGATGGAGATAGAGAGAGTGAAAAAAAAAGAGTAGAAATAAGCGGCTCAAAGCAAACACACACACACACACACAAACACACAAAAAAAACAGGATTAATAGCACCGTAAATTTCCACCCACAGAGTTTCACGTGCTGGCTGTCCTGTCATAGTTCTGTCAATACTCTTCCTCTCACTCACGGGAAACTAATTAACATCAGAGTCCTTGACGAAGACCTTCTGTGACCTTGACTTGAGTGCTCTCCTCTAGGTGACAACAATGTGACTGTCTCCTAGTCTTCCTGCAGGTAAGTTTGCCAGGAGGAGGAAGAAGAGGAGGAGGAAGAGGAGGACAGGTAAGTATTAGTATGAGTTCATCTCTATAAATTTCAGATTAACTCACCTCTCTCCCCTCTCCTCTCCTCTCCTCTCCACCGCCTGTCATTCGTTATCTAAGAAGCGACACACACACACACACACACGTGACTGATGGCTCGTTAGGGGAAGAATGTGTTTAATTGATAGCCGCCGTGACGAGACTTATCCATCGCTAAGTTATCCTGAACTCACTTAATTTAGATCCAACCGCGAAGGCAGAGGTAAAAAAAGGAAGCACGTTGCTGGATGAAGGATGAAGGATGTTTCTTGGTTGACTGGATATCCTAGCGAGAAGTTCTGACTGGTGCTGGACGGCTGACTGACAGGGGCGATAGACTGCCTGACTGATATGAGATTCTACAAAGCCACATATTTGCATCTCATAACATAGTGTGACTTATTGAACTGATCTGCTCACGTGCTTGTTTAGGAAAGGGTGTGTGGGCGTGGGTGTATGTGTGGGCGTGAAAGGAGTCTATGCACAGCCGCCCAATCGTGGGAATCTGGTGAACAAAGTGAGAGAGGAAAAAATAGCAGCTGCCTCGGCCACGGTAAGGCAGGTGATACGGTGGTGGTGGTGGTGGTGGTGGTGGTGGTGGTGGTGGTGGTGGTGGTGGTGGTGGTGGTGGTGGTGGTGGTGGTGGTGGTTCAGGTGAAGGGCGAAGTTTTGGCAGGTGTGAGCAAGACCTACCCTATGTTATATATGTGTCCGCCACGTGGCTCTCTCTCTCTCTCTCTCTCTCTCTCTCTCTCTCTCTCTCTCTCTCTCTCTCTCTCTCTCTCTCTCTCTCTCTCTCTCTCTCTCTCTCTCTCTCATATAAATATTGTCTATCTATCTTCATCTGAGTGAGTTATCTAGCATCAAGGGATTATATTGTATCCATTTTAAAGGTTAACGTGAAAAGTGTAGCGCTTCCGAGGTAATTAGATTGTTTGGGTATATAAAAACAGAAGGTACACTTGCAATCATTGATCTTTGTATGGTGCCTGTGTGTGCTTGTGTGTGTGTGTGTGTGTGTGTGTGTGTGTGTGTGTGTGTGTGTGTGTGTGTGTGTGTGTGTGTGTTGAATTTTCTTTACTAATAACGATATTGAAACGGCATTAGAATATGTTACAGCGAGATGAGAGATAGATAAATAAATAAAAGATAGATAGATACAGAGAGATAATAAAAGCAAAATATAGCAAGCAGAAGCAAGAAAAAAAACAAGAGGTGCAAGAGGGTAAGTAAGAGAGGGAGAGCAGGTGAGGGGAGGAGGTAATGAGGATCTGCATCCGATGAGGACAGGTGAGTCTTGGGGACATCCGCCGGAAGAACAGAGGAAGGGAGGAAGGAGGGAGGAAGCGCACTCTCTCTCTCTCTCTCTCTCTCTCTCTCTCTCTCTCTCTCTCTCTCTCTCTCTCTCTCTCTCTCTCTCTCTCTCGATATCGTGGGAAACTGCCTTGCTTCACTTCACCTCAGGAAATGTATTACAGTTGGGTCTCTCTCTCTCTCTCTCTCTCTCTCTCTCTCTCTCTCTCTCTCTCTCTCTCTCTCTCTCTCTCTCTCTCTCTCTCTCTCTCTCTCTCTCTCTCTCTCTCTCTCTCTCTCTCTCTCTCTAAACACTTCAAAAGTAAATAAACAGTTTCTTCGTCTTGGCCATGTAATAAAAAAACACTTCCATCAACTCGGTACAAGATGAACACAATAGTAATTCAACACTTCAATCTAATTACACCTGAGGGACAACGTGTGACAATGGCTTAAGAATAGAAAACGAAGGCAAGACGTAAAGAAAACGGGATATGGCCACGGAAAAACTAGAACACATGAAGAAAAGAGACCAGGACAGTACGCAGAAGGAGGAAAGAAAAAGAGCAGGAAGTACTGATTAACTCTATTTTCTCTTTACGCTATCCCGAGCCTCACGCAAAAGGGCAAGTTCATTACGCAGGTGGACAGGAGGGAAGAAGAAGGGCGGGAGGGAGGGCACGTGTCTAAACAGAGGGAGAGGCGCACGAAGTCGATGGACGGGAGACAAAAGGCTTCACGACACGCTTCACTCACTCCGTCAACACCACATGAAGCGAGTGAGAGTTGAGGGGAAAACAGGCGGCTGGGCGGGCGGGAGGGGAAAACGAAAGGGTAAAGAGAGCAAAAGAGAGGAGCCATGAAGTCAACAGAACAAAGGAAGACGAGAGGAGGGGATAGGGAAAAGAGGAAGAGGAGGAGGAGGAGGAGGAGGAGCAGCAGAAGGAATCGACAGTGCAGAAAGTAAACAATGGGGAAGGTAAATATTTTTTTCCACCTCTCCCTCCCTCTCCCTTCTCGGTCCAGAACGTAACCTCCCTTCTCCCTATGGACACCTGCTGGAGAAAGGAGGGAGGACGAGGAGGAGGAGGGGAGAGGAGGAGGAGGAGGAGGAGGCTGAGGGTTAATTATATGGACAGGTGATAAGGAAAGGCAGGTGAGACAACGCTAAGAGAGAAATAAAATAAAAGGAAAACGAACAGGTGAGAAAAATAAAAGGTGAAGAGACGAGACGAGATGAAAAAACAAGAGAAAGTGACTTAAGGAAGCAATCAGAAGGGACGGAAGACAGGCAGGTGCTGAGGAGGAGGAGGAGGAGGAGGCAGGTGGCAGTGAAGGAGATGGAGGACATATAGAAGCATAGAGGAGGCAAGTAAGAGGAGGTAAGGGAGGAGGGAGGGAGCAGGTGCAGTGGGGTGATAGGGTTTGTGTCAAGGTAAGGCAGCTGAGAATTAGGCACCTGGACACAACTCAACTAACTGTCTTGGGACGAAACACCTTGACAGGGAAAAAAAATAGAATACTGAAGAAAAAAAAATTAATGGTGTAAAAAAATAATGGTTTGAGTGGCAGGTGACGGGTCCAACTTGCATTTTTTTTTATTTATTTATGAGGAGTGAAAAATAAGTGATGATGGAATTATTGTATCAGAAAACAGAAAATATAAGGTACGATATGGAATGCAAGAGACAGGGAGAAAAAGATAGATAGATAGATAGACAGATAGACAGAAAGAGAGAGAGAAAAAGAGAATTTTATCTGATAATCCGATAATCCTACGTATAAATCTCAAATCTCTCTCTCCCCCTCTCTCTCTCTCTCTCTCTCTCTCTCTCTCTCTCTCTCTCTCTCTCTCTCTCTCTCTCTCTCTCTCTCTCTCTCTCTCTCTCTCTCTCTATTTGCGTGTCTCATTCGTGCAGTAAGTGTACTTGCCACCCCACTCTCCACATTGCTGTTGTAAATGTAGAATGTACTTGAGACTCAGTTATACCGAGCAATTTCGTGGAATGCCAAGCCAGGCAACACTTCCCTTTATACATCTTTTCAACACTCCTAAATCAAACTGGTACAACGAGACTAGTGCCACTACCACTACTACTATCACCACTACTACTACTACTACAACTACTACTACTGTCGCTGCTGTTAGTGTTGCTTACCTAATTGCAGTAGTAGTAGTAGTAGTAAAAATAGATGTAGAAATAATAGCAGTAGTGAAAGAGAAGTCATTCGAGACACTTGGCCAAAAAATAGAAGAAAAGAAAAAAAACCTCTTTTGGGAAGGTTTCAAAAGCTATTATGCAAAACTACGTAAACCTTGACTCTTATACAACAAAAAGAAGAGGAGGAGGAGGAGAAGAAGAAGGAGGAGAAGGAGGAGAAGGAGGAGAAGGAGGAGGAGGAGGAGGAGGAGGAGGAGGAGGAGCTTACACAAGACGCATGGAGAGGCAGGTGGTAATAGAGAACAGAGTAACATACCTCCCCCCCTTCCCCCCCCCAGAGACACACACACACACACGCCACAGAGGAAGACTGGCGCGTGTTTGGGGTGTCGAGGATAGGGATGTTGGAGGTGGTGTGTGAGGGGCAGGTGCGGGCGTGGGGGCGTGGAGTGGTGGGTGTTTTTTTTAGAGTTTGGTCAATATTGAAGACAAGGGAGTTTGGGTATTGTGTCACGTTCTTGGGTTGTACAGCTGCCTCACCTTAAGAGTTAATAGTTTATGTAATTCAGTCCTTAGTTGATTCTTTCTTTCGTGGTTTTTTGTCGTTTTTTTTTTGGTATTTCTTATTTGGCGGTTTTATTATTTTTCCATTTTTTTCTTGCTATTTCTTATTTTGGTATTTCTATTTCCTAACATTTCTTCCCTTGCCCCAATTTCCATAACATTTTCCGTAATTTCTTTATCATCCCATTTCTCTTGACTTTCCAACGCATCAGTCACGCTGGAAAATGCTCTTCCACGCGTAATAGACAATGCAAATACTGTGATTCCCTCAGGTAAGTACTTCCAGGCGGATTGTCAGCGCGAGAGAATGTATGACAGGTGGCTAAACAAAATAAAAACCTCTAACCTCGAAGTGAAATCTGGTAACTGTACTCGATATAATAATACACTTCCTGAGCGATACACAAAGCAATGATAAAACACAATTACACAGATAAAATGAGTCTATGGTTTTGATACGCAAGTGAAATCAAAAGGAATGAAAGTAAAGTGTATGGAAAAGTTAATAAATTGGGCGTCTTAGAGATAACTGGTAACTGGTAACTGCAGGTGGGAAGGTTAGGTAGGAGGAACCCGGAGCTGTGATTGGGTGGCGCGTGTTGCACCTGCTATCTGTAGGTCACGGCTGGGTGAAGGGGGGTGAAGGGGGAGGGAAGGGAAGGGGAGAATGGTGGAGGTAGAAAGGTAGGTAGGTGGGAGGGAGGGAGAGAGGGTATGTGTATGTGTGTGTGTGTGTGTGTGTGTGTGTGTGTGTGTGTGTGTGTGTGTGTGTGTGTGTGTGTGACGCCACTTCTACACAGTGACGAGATGAAGCTCAGGTGAGTCTTAGGAACAAAGCGAATATAAAATCACACACACACACACACACACACACACACACACACACACACACACACACACACACACACACACACACACACACACACACACACACACACACACACACACACACACACAGACGTATCAAGAAATAATAATAAATTGGTGAGGCACTTCAAAGAAAACACAAAAAAAGAAAAAAGAAAAAGAAGAAACTCAAGTGAATATTTTACGATACAAGAGATAATAACTTTTTTTCTTCTCTCTCTCTTACTCTCTTCTCTCTCTCTCTCTCACTCTCATCGTAACAACACAACACTTGGATTGATCGCACGAGTGACATACAGTGATCCTTTCTGATGAGACAAATTTGCAGAAGGAGAGCTTATGCCGTCAAAGAGATTCCTTAAACAGCTTCCAAAGGTTTACGGAGACTTTTCAGCAGACGAGAAGAGAAGGTGCAGAGGGAAAATTAAAAGGAGGAAACAATTAAAGAAAGGGGAAGAGAAGATGATGAGAGGGAATGGAAATAAATGAAGAAGTATGAGGGTAAATATTGAGAGAGAGAGAGAGAGAGAGAGAGAGAGAGAGAGAGAGAGAGAGAGAGAGAGAGAGAGAGAGAGAGAGAGAGAGAGAGAGAGAGAGATGTAAGAACTTGCAATTACTTTAATTCCTCCTTCTCTTCTTCTATCCATCTCTCTTTATTCCTCCCTCTCTTTATCTAACTCCTCTATGTCTCTTTCTCTTTCTCTCTCTCTCAGGAATCTCTATAATACACCAGGAAATAAATAATAACACCTTTTAACACACGTATAAAGGCAAGGATACACGCTACAAAGCATTGGTAAAAGATGCAAACATTTCTCTCTCCCCCACATAATACAATGCAAATGAACGCAGCTGAAGAAATCTATCCATGCCCAATGAAGTGGTCTATTTTTCATCTATTCAATTGATTCATCCACCCAGCCACCTTGTCTCTGTAACCTTCCACTTTACTCTCCTACGATCCACTGAAATCTCCTGACTATGTGGAAATGTAGTAATGTTAAGTAATGTTTGTTTCTTCTTCTGTGTGTGTGTGTGTGTATTGCCGACCCTTCCTAACTCTTATCCACACACATATAACCCTCCATCCACTTCCCTTCCACCTAACCTCCACTAAAACCACATAAATCCATTACCAATATCACAATTTTTCTTTAACATAAAATTGCATTCACTATTCCATTTCAATCCACACAGATCGACTCAGCAACACAACTCTCTCTCTCTCTCTCTCTCTCTCTCTCTCTCTCTCTCTCTCTCTCTCTCTCTCTCTCTCTCTCTCTCTCTCTCTCTCCCCCTCCCCCGCATCACGCAGTCGTTTCCCTTGGCCACGTGGCAGGTCGGGATCTCTAACTTTGTATTCCCCTAATGGAGCGCAATCCCGTCAATGGTATCTCTTAATGCCGTGCGTAAGGCCAATCAACCGAGGCTCCGGCGGTCCGGCAGCGGGGGAAAAAAGGGAAGACGAGAATATGATGATAATTGGTGTCAACAAGTCAGTTTTCCTTCTCTAGTCACCTGTTTCTGTCTCTCTGTGTATGTGTATGTCTCTATTTCTCTCTCTTACTCTCTCTATCTATCTTTACTAAGCATATTTCTCGTTCTTTACTTCCTTGCAATGACTAAATATGATAATAATAATAATAATAATAATAATAATACTCAAAGAAGATTCAGCGGCGGAAGGAAACGTTTCTGTGGTGGGAACGTTTTTCTATCGCTGAAAATAACGTCTTGATATCCCGAGAGTTGTCACAAAAAGGAACCAAGAAAGTTGAAGTGCAGGAAACCATCTCTCTCTCTCTCTCTCTCTCTCTCTCTCTCTCTCTCTCTCTCTCTCTCTCTCTCTCTCTCTCTCTCTCTCTCTCTCTCTGGTGTTCCTCAAGCCTCTATCCTATCCTATTTTTCTACCTTCTTGATGGTCTGACCTTCACTCTGACGTCCTTTCAGGTAAACACTTTGCTTTGAGTGACATTTACGTGGTGGAGAATGACAGGTAAGGTGGAGGAGGAGGAGGAGGAGGAGGAGGAGGAGGAGGAGGAGGAGGAGGAGGAGGAGCGGCAATGTGATGGTTATGTAAAAAATGTGAAAATTGGAAGTAAAAAAAACAACAAGGAGAGAAAAAGTACATTATGGTAAGTTTTTTCTTTCTTATGATGTAAAAATATACCTGGTAATACTGTTGATCCACTCTCTCTCTCTCTCTCTCTCTCTCTCTCTCTCTCTCTCTCTCTCTCTCTCTCTCTCTCTCTCTCTCTCTAACACCTGATCACCTTCTTCACCAACTAATGGATAATATTTTTTCAGGCGTTGTGTATTGTCTTTGTTGATACCTGAGAGACGAGATTAACGAGGAAGGAGGAAGAGGAAGCAGCAGGTGATGTGAGGAGGAGGAGGAGGAGGAGGAGGAGGAGGAGAGGAGGAGGAGGAGAACAATGGAGGACAACAGGTGACGCATAACGAAGGTGTTGATAAAAAAAAAAATATTTGTATAATATATTGACTACAAAAGGAAAAAAAACATCAGAAATTTCATTAGTGTGTTAGTGTTATGTGTGAGAGAAAAATATATATATAATTCATGTGTTTTTCTCTCTCTCTCTTTCTTTTTCTTCTTTCTCTCTCTCTTTCTCTTGTTTTCCTCTCACGATGATGTTTAAATGACGGTGTTAAAATTAGCATATTGTCCTCAAGTGCTAAAGTGTTTACATAATATATCTAACTCGTGTGAATCTCTCTCTCTCTCTCTCTCTCTCTCTCTCTCTCTCTCTCTCTCTCTCTCTCTCTCTCTCTCTCTCTCCTACGTCGTTCAAGAGAGGGCGTTCCAGAGACGACGCCCCAAGTTCCGCTCTGATGCCGTCGTCCCATTGTAACAGCAGCAGGCAGGTGTGTCCAGGTAGGGCGAGGCCTTCCCCCACCCACCCACCCACCTACACCCTACCCCACCCACTTTCTCCCTCCCCCACTCACCTATACTCCCTTCCTCCCTCACCCTTTCCTTTCTCCCAGGTAAGTACTTCAACTCCCTCCCACCTCATCCTGTTCCCTTCCTTCTCCTTCCCTTCAGCATCCCGTGTCCCTTTTCCCACACTGTGTATCTCCTTCCCTTCCTGGCCTTCTCTCCTCTTTCCCTCCCTCTCTCCCTCCCTCCTCCCTCCCATCTCCTCCACGTATCTCTTTCCTTATCTCCAAACACCGCCCTCCCACCTTCCTCCTGCCGCCTACCATCTCTTCCTCCTCCTCCTCCTCCTCCTCTTCCTCCTCCTTTGCATCCTTCGTTTCAGCAGCATCACCTTTTCTTTCTCGTTGCTCTTCCTCCTCCCTCCACCCACTCACATCTCCTCTTATCAAGGGGAAGAGGTGGTGGGGGGAGGGGGTAGGGAGCCTCGGGCAGTGCAGTGTGAGGAAAGAAGAGGAGGAGGGTAAAAAAGGAGGAAGGTGGAGGAGGAGAAAGGCTTGGTAACTATAAGACAAGGAAACATAGAAGGATATTTATGCATCTAATTATTGTATTTAAGCTTTTTTAACACTTTTATATAATTGCAGAAAGTGTGATATCCTGCACTTCTTTGCTTTCTTAAACACACGTCACCAACTAG
>JAPQNM010000014.1:1265845-1280845 GCA_029783475.1 Metacarcinus magister | reverse complement strand
AGGGACAGTGGGAGGGAAAATCTGTTAGGTAGAAGAATGAGAGAGAGAGAGAGAGAGAGAGAGAGAGAGAGAGAGAGAGAGAGAGAGAGAGAGAGAGAGAGAGAGAGAGAGAGAGAGAGAGAGAGAGAGAGAGAGAGAGGGGATATAGAGGAAAGAACGAATTCTGAGAACGGAAATACGACAAAAAAAGAGGAGCAAGAGGGAAGAAAGTATGAGTAAAAAGAGAGGAGGAGGAGGAGGAGGAGGAGGAGGAGGAGGAGGAGGCGGCCCTCTCACTAATGTATGTGGGTCGCTTCCTCCACCTTTGGCAGACACTTTTAGTACACACACGTACACACACACACACACACACACACACACACACACACACACACACACACACACACACACAGTAGAAGATGATTTATAAAAAGAATGTGTTTACTTGCTCTACT
Organism: Metacarcinus magister; assembly: GCA_029783475.1. Classification (NCBI taxonomy): domain Eukaryota; kingdom Metazoa; phylum Arthropoda; class Malacostraca; order Decapoda; family Cancridae; genus Metacarcinus; species Metacarcinus magister. The sequence goes on along the minus strand of JAPQNM010000014.1, from coordinate 1,280,411 downwards.
GTAGTCTGAAAGCGGGAGGAAGTTAAGCTAAGGGATACATATATAGTTTCTTTGTTGCAATTCTTACTCTTGTTGCTGGGATGAGGTTTATATATGTATATGTATAAAAAAAAACAACAACACATCTATATTTAACCTTCCTCGTAGTTTTCATGGATTTTATATTTGTTATCCCGTGAAAATATTAACATGTTGGCTTTGGAATAGTTTATTATCATCCTTTTTTTGTATTGTTCATGTTTTTTTTGACAAGGCTACGTAAAATATATATAGGTTAGGTTAGGTTAGGTTAAGATAGGTTAGACTTGGTTAGGTTAGGTTAGGTTAGGATTCACTATAATTCCACTCTATAATATACAAATGAAGGTGTTAATATATTTCTTCCTCTATCGCCAATGACTTTTCCTATTTCATTCTCTCTCTCTTTTCCCTCTTCTTGCTCCTATTTCTTCCTCGTCCTCGCTTTCCCCTCCTTCCAACATCCTAATGCATCCTTCATGGCTCGAATTTGTTCCTCCTTGATCACTTCTTTCCTCCTTCTCCTCCCCTTCTTTGTTTAATTTATAGCTATTTATCTCTCCACTCTTATCATCTCTCTCTCTCTTTCTATCTATCTATCTCTTTCTGTTCCCTTTCTTCAGTGTTTTTATTGCATTCCGTTGTGCTATCTCTCTCTCTCTCTCTCTCTCTCTCTCTCTCTCTCTCTCTCTCATTATCACCCTCACAAAGCACTTCCATCCTCCTCTCTCCTCTCTTTAAAGCGAGTGTTTGGCATCATTGTTTCCTTAAATTGGGTTCCCTTAACCTTACAAATCCTCTTCTACCTCTTCCTCCTTTTTTTTTTAGCTCATATCCTATCGTTTCCTTTCTTCCCATCACCTTCCTATTTTCTCTCCTTTCACAGTTGTAATGGGTGGTGTTTTGACTTTCTCTTCCTGCATTTCAAGTACAAACACACTTAACTCCTACAAGGATTTCTCTTTTACTTATTCATTCCTCTCTCGTGTCCCTTTAAAGAGTATATTTAACGTATGTATTTACAGATGATTCTTAATTGAAGTATGTTAATCTTGTTTGGAAGTAATAGAAGTAGTGGTGGTGGTTGTGATATTAATAAACCCAGTAGCAGCAGCAGCAGCAGTAGTAATAGTAGTAGTAGTAGTAATAATAATAATAATAATAATAATAGTAGTAGTAGTAGTAGTGGAGGTAATAAACATAGTTGAAGTAGTAGTAAGCGGAGGATAAGAAGGAGGTGGAGAAGGAGAAATGACAAATCAATTTCTCCTTTGCATTTCAACTCACATTCATATTGGCAAAGGAGGTGGCGGTAAAAATATAAATCCTAACCATAATAATACATACAGAACCAGAAACTATAAAAATAAAAATAAGAATAAGAAGAGGAGGAGGAGGAGAAGTGCAAATTGAGGTAATCCACGTTATTGCCACCACCCTGCTTGTTCTGTTACTCAGGTAAATGAAGCAGGTGAATACAAGCCACACGCGCGCTAATCTCTACAATTTGACACCAGAATCTCCTCTACATAACAAGAGATTAACGACTTCAACCATACACGACGCCCGAGAGAGAGAGAGAGAGAGAGAGAGAGAGAGAGAGAGAGAGAGAGAGAGAGAGAGAGAGAGAGAGAGAGAGAGAGAGAGAGAGAGAGAGAGAGAGAGAGAGAGAGAGAGAGAGAGAGCACCAATACCACCACCATTGTCAATACTTACTGGTAAAACTAGTATATATGTTACAAACTTTACCCTCCACCTACTACTACTACTACTACTACTACTACTACCATTACCAAGACTACTTAAGTGTTAGCACCACTGCCACTTAAGTATTGGTAAAACTTATGTGCAGTATATTCATGGTTGTGGTTATGTCTCCACTAATAAAACAAGGACCAGTAAACATATACACACATAACTCAACACTTCATACAGAAATATATATGTGTAAATAAAATGATTGATAGATGAATAAATATGAAAAGGTCGGTAGAAATATATGTAGGACAATAGAAGGATGTATGGATGAATGTATAGATGAATGGACAAATGCATAACTACATAGTTGAATAATCATACATAAATCATCATAAACATTCTTCATTTCATACTTTTAACCACACTCTTTTTTGTAGTGTAATACATAAACACTTTTTTTTTTATATCAGTATCACTCACTATGCTTTATCATCGAGTACTATCACTATTACTACAACAACAACTACTACTACTATTTTCATTTATCCTACACCTCCTCCTCTTATTCCAGTAACAACCCCAATAATGTCATAACCACAATGATATTTCACTCGTAAAACTCTACATTACTTATTAGGTTCATTGTTACATGCTTTATGAATGCTCTTCACTGCCTTAATGTTTTAGTGTTACCATGCATGCAGGCTAATAATTATGTTTTACGACCTTATATACATGTGTAATTTAGTAGGTGATCACTAATGATTTATAAATGTAAGTATGCAGGTGTGTGTGTGTGTGTGTGTGTGTGTGTGTGTGTGTGTGTGTGTGTGTGTGTGTGTGTGTGTGTGTGTGTGTGTGTGTGTGTGTCGTACTTTTGATTTATCGCCAACGTTCCTGCATTAGTCTGTTGTTGAAGCAATGATATACAGTAACCAGAGGAGGCAATGCGGGAACAAAAATATATTAATAAAAATAATGAATAAATAAAAGCTACACAATGACCTTGACGAGTAAAGTGGTTTAGGTGATGATTTTCTAATAATCTATATATGTACCAGATTGTCCCACGAGACGAGTAGTGGGAGTCATAACTTATCAGTCTTTTATTCTAGTAGTACCAGAACTTTTTATACCGAGTCAAATTTATCACTTGCACAGAGGACGCAATGTTCAAACTATTTCGTCTACACTGCCACTATGCGAACATGAACTTATGCGACTCATGATCATTACGAAGATGACTTAAAACATGCACTTTCCACACGCGTCTCATCCCTATTCGTCTTGTAATTAGGTCACGATGAAGACAGAAAGAGAGACACTCACACCCGTCACACTCTCCTATCAGTGTCTTCCCTGTTTTCCCTTAAATGGTCATAAATCACTCTGTCCATTCGCCTTCTCGTTCCTTTTTCAGCGCCGCCTCAACTCCCCGTCCCCAGCAGCGGGGCAGCGGCCGTGCCTCGCTGCATAACAGTGATGAGTGGCCCAATAATTTATCCCAGAATGAAGAGGGGACGGTTTTATCCAGCACGTGAATTATACCCCGCGGAGAGCGTCGTTCATTTGACTAAAACTTGTAGCACAGAAATTTAATGGGAGTGAGAACGCGTTGTGAGGCGTGTTTGCCCGGAGGGTGTAGCGTGGCAGTGCGGGAGGACGCCACGAGCTGGTTATAACAAAGCACGAGGACTTGTAACACTGTGAACTTGTGGTAACGTAACACTATTAATAAAAAATGTTCGTTGTAGAAGTGCTATGAAACAAGTGATCAGCTTGTCATGGCCTTGTAATGACTGCCTTGCGTGCGTCTGAGTCCAGCAGGGTGAGGCGTGACGGTGACTGTGTGTTACGATGCTCCGTGACGCACAGGAATCACACACAAACACACACAAACACGCACATACACATACACATAAGCAGTCGTCAGCCGTATAATGGTGTTCGAGGTGCGAGGCTGCCTCTATGGTGCCAGTCTCATTCTTACCTTCATCTTCCAGTGCTGAAGCTGCCACGGCCAGCAGGACCCACGCGGCGAACAATTTCACAAACATAATCACTGTATTTCCTTGTCACTTCATTTGCATCGGTGCACACGCAAGCCGAGGGCGTTTATCACCAACCAAAGTGCGGCACCGATCACGCTTCCAAGCCCATTCACGGTGCAGCGGAGCGCGAGCAACACACCCTTCTCGTCCCACTGTCAGACACACACTGAAGTAAACCCACGAGTTGCCCACTGCCATCCAGGTGCACCGGGGGGTCCTGCCCTCTACCGGCCTCTTAAGGAACCTGCCCACGCTGTACCAGGTGGGGGCACGCGGAGACTAGCTGTGTCCTGTTCCTGCCTCCCCCCCACAACACGTCCCGGTTGACAGCGGGGAAGGTCTACGAGGCTACGAGGCGCGTGGAAGGCTCGGGTTGAGGTTGCCACATACACACACTGTTGACTGGAGGGCCGCTGAGGGCTGACTGGCAGCCTCGCACGCAGGAGTAGCTTGGCGCCGCTGCTCCCGCCTTGCCTGAGGTGGGCGGGGGCGGCGGCGTTGTGGAGCGAGGCGGATGTCATATAAAAAGAAGAAAAATAGAGTTGTTGTGAGGCAAGGGAGTGACCGACACCCAAGGAAGCGAAGATCTAAAACGGTGTTGGAAGTGTGGATCAAAACCTTATGTTGAGTTGATCTTGGAGGCGGAGGAAGGTGAGGTGAGGTGATGGGAGAGGAGGTGAGGTAAGCTTTGAAAGTGCCGTCAGGAGAGTACTTGAGAGACCCTTCTGAAACATCGTCAGGAGTCAGCCCGTGATGGCGCCATACTCAAGTGAATGAATAATGCTTCAACTACCTTTCCGAAGCACCTAGGAACGAGACGCCACTTAGCTAGACAAGACGAGTCACCAACTAGCAACAGAGCCAAGCGAGTGTGCAGTTGACAACAGTGTGCAGCTGTGTAAAGGCGAAGGTGCAGCTGGATGATGTGTTCTTAAGTATAAAGCAGGTGATGCTATGTCCTCACAGTAACAAGACAGCTGGTAACACTATGCAGCTGGTTCATGGACTACCCCCACCGTCCCCCACGCTAACTTTAATATACACTTCAATATCATCTTTCACTCTCTCTCTCTCTCTCTCTCTCTCTCTCTCTCTCTCTCTCTCTCTCTCTCTCTCTCTCTCTCTCTCTCTCTCTCTCTCTCTCTCTCTCTCTCCTTTAAAACAGAAGACTACGTTAATTACATTGAGGAGGTGTCATTACTTAGTCCTCACCCTCCTCCTCCTCCTCCTCCTCTTCACCTTCCTCCTCCTCCTCCTCCTCCTCCTCCTCCTCGTAAAGCTGCCCCACACGAAAGGTAAAAAACGTGCCTTAATTATTGCGTCGTGTGTGTGTGTGTGTGTGTGTGTGTGTGTGTGTGTGTGTGTGTGTGTGTGTGTGTGTGTGTGTGTGTGTGTGTGTGTGTGTGTGTGTGTGTGTGAACTATAAAACTACTTGCCGTACAAAGTGAAAAGGTTGAATAAATAAAAAAAAAAAACGATTGAAGGAAAAGCAAATAAAAAAAGTATATTCTGATTGGATGATTGGGGGAAAGTATGTGCGTGTATACAAGTACTGGTGCACATATGTACGTATCTAGGTGTGAGGTACCTGACACACACACACACACACACAAACAAACACACACACACGCACCTTTCCCTCACATAAGAAATAATAAGTTACCTTCCACTTCCTCCTCTGCAATATACAAGCCTTTTGGAATCACCCTCTTCTCCTCCTCCTCCTCCTCCTCCTCCTCCTCCTCCTCCTCCTCCTCCACCTCCTCCTCTTCCTCCTTCTTCCCTCTCCACGTTCTACAGGTAATATCAGGTGCTATTTCCTGCTGAGGTTGACATTGTGGGGAAGTACATTCTGCAAATATTGGTGAGCTTCTGACAATGGCGAATGAATATGTTGTTTAGAGGTTGAGTGTGTTGCCCCGACGGCGTGCGGGTCAAGAGGAAAAGAGAGAAATGGCCTATCATCTCAAGGGTCTGGCGAAGGAGGGGAGGAGAGGGTAGGTGGAGGAGGGGAGAGAGATGAGGTAAGACAAGTAGGGGGAGACAAGGATGGCACGAGAGGAGAGGGAGTGAGGGAGTGAGGGTACGCGTTGAGGGGAGAGGATGAGGAAGAATGTTTCAGGTGAAGGAGGGAGGAAGATTGTGATGTGAGGAAAGAGGAGTGGAAGGGAGGTGGAGGGAAGGAAAGAAGGGGTGGAGGAGGGAGGAGAAATGCATTGTAAGGGAGGAAATAGGACCGTGAAAGAGGGAGGAAAAAAAAAAGAAAAGGGGACGGAAGTGTGTGTACCATATTGAGGAATAAATTGTAAATATGAGAGAGAGAGAGAGAGAGAGAGAGAGAGAGAGAGAGAGAGAGAGAGAGAGAGAGAGAGAGAGAGAGAGAGAGAGAGAGAGAGAGAGAGAGAGAGAGAGAGAGAGAGAGAGAGAGAGAGAGAGAGAGAGAGAGGTTATTTATATGAAGAAAAAAGATTGATTAAATGTCAAGAGAAAACAATATCACACACACACACCCACACACACACACACACACACACACACACACACACACACACCCACACACACACACACACACACACACACACACACACGCTATTAATTCTTCTCAAATCCCGAGTACAATTTAATAAGCTTATTGTCTATAGCATAATAGTGTAATTAGTCCAACATATTGATTTATAAAGTCATGAAGGCTTAGAGGACCTGACCTAACCTAACCTAACCTAACCTAACCTAACCTAACCTACCTTTAGATAATGATTTCCTATGCAATTAATTAGTCAACACCTTGTTCGCTCAGGTATCAAAAAAGTTTCATCAGTCAGAATGTTGATATGAACGATAAATTTAGACTTAGATTTCAAGCTACCTTCCCATAACGTTTTGTATTTAAATTGAAAGAATGGAAAAACAAAATATATTCCTTAGTGATTGATTTCAGGCGATTCAATACTGTATTCAAAGGATTTATGACTTTTTAACTCAATGCTCGGAGTGACTGACCCTGCAACGCTTTCCTATGCAACTTACGCCAAGGAATATCTTTTTCGTCCAAGGCGTCAATGGGTCTATGAATAAAATATACACACGACACAAACCTATCTCCACCAACGATTTCTCTCAAAGGGAAGGTGTGGGTGGGAAGGAAAAAAGGGAGGGAAAGGAGGGAGGGAGGAGGAATAAGAAAAGGTAAAAAAAAAAAAGGAGAGAAAATAGTGGAGGGATTATGGATGCCAGTGAAGGAGGGAGGAGGAAGGAGAGAAGGAAAGTGAGAAAGATAGGAAGAAGGAAGATGAGAGTAACAGATTCGTGACAAGGAAATGGAGAAGGAAATCTAGAAGGAAGGAGGACAAAAGGAACATTGAGAGAGAGAGAGAGAGAGAGAGAGAGAGAGAGAGAGAGAGAGAGAGAGAGAGAGAGAGAGAGAGAGAGAGAGAGAGAGAGAGAGAGAGAGAGAGAGAGAATGACACAAAAAGTTATAACACTCAATTGGGTTAACTCAATATACTTATTTCTTCATAGAGAACATCCAGCTGATCCCAGAATTCATGTTTGTTTGTCTCTCTCTCTCTCTCTCTCTCTCTCTCTCTCTCTCTCTCTCTCTCTCTCTCTCTCTCTCTCTCTCTCTCTCTCTCTATGGCGTGTTATCTCCGCTTTACTTTCGTCCCGTCTCTCTCTCTCTCTCTCCCTCTCTTTCTCTTTTTCTCCCTTCCCGCTACCCTTCCCTCTTACCCTCATTAAGAATCCTGTGAGCCGCGTCTTAATATTCCACGACCCGGCCAAAGGAGAGTGATGACAAGGGATAACTGTAAAGGTATTCCCTGAGAGGAGACGGAACCTAACCTAACCTACCTAACCTAACCTAACCTAACCTAACCTAACTTAACCTAACCTATCCTAACCTAACCTAACCTAACCTAACCTAACCTAACTTAACCTAACCTATCCTAACCTAACCTATCTTATCCTAACCTAACCTAACCTAACCTAACCTAACCTAACTTAACCTAACCTAACCTAACCTAACCTAACCAAACCTAACCTAACCTAACCAAACCTAACCTAACCTAACCTAACCTATATTCCCTGATGTTTTTTTTTCTCTATGTATTCTCCGTCATGTTTTATTGGTAGAAGTTTATAAATAACACACACAAACCCACACACACACACACACACAAAGGCCACTCTCTGAAATGTCAAAACACCCTTATACACAAATATACACAGATAGACATGCTGGAGGGTGGAAGAGGAGCAGATAGGGAGGGAGAGGAGGTAGGGAGGGAGGGAGGGAGGGAGGGAGGGAGAGAATAAAGAAAGGAGAAAAGTCAGCGAGGGGAGCACAGGGAGGGAGGGAAAAAATGAAGTGGGGAAAAATGCCTTGAGATGAAAATCAACGAAATAGAGAGTCTGTTTTTATCACTCACAGAATCAAAGCAGAAAAAAAAATCGGTATTTCTTCCCAACCAAATAAGAAAAATAAACAAGTACTAAAAAGAGAATACCATTAATAAATATATAATAATAAGATATGCAAAGCAGTTCGTGATGTTTATAAATTCCATTAGAAATCTCTTAAGAAATATCATCGATGCATTAATTATGTTTTTGTTTATCTCTAATTATATCATTTAAAAAAACAAGTGAATATTAATTAACTTATACAACTTATATTAGTATTTTCTAGTATCTATAACTTTTGTATCACTGTCAGATTGCATTTTTTTTCCTACGAGATTAATTTTCTAACATTTATTTTCTCCATTTCTCTATTTTGAACTTTCCTGTAATGCTAAAATAATAGATGAAACAAAAAACGAGGGACTAGCTTTTTCTTTAGGCTTCTGTCCCCTTAGTTAGTTAGCATAAAATATAAACAAACAACAAAGAAAACATTTTAACATTGTATACTCTTCTTGGCAGGCAGGAAAATATTATATGAACATCTCTTTTTAGTGTGAATAAAACATATAAACATAACATTTTTCTTTTTTTTTCTTTCTTTCTTTTATGATTTTGTGGCCTTTACCTATACTGCAAATAAAAGAGAGAGAGAGAGAGAGAGAGAGAGAGAGAGAGAGAGAGAGAGAGAGAGAGAGAGAGAGAGAGAGAGAGAGAGAGAGAGAGAGAGAGAGAGAGAGAGAGAGAGAGAGAGAGAGAGAGAGAGAAAGGAGAGAATTAGATAAGGAAGGAGGGAGGGAAAGATAGATTACAACACAACAAGAGAGGAAGAAAAAATAGGGAAGGAAAGAGAAAGAAAAATAATGCATTAGGGTTTAAGGGAGGAAGGGAAACAAATAGGAAGGGAGTGGAGGTAAATGAAAAGAGGGAGAGAGAGGGAAGGAGAGAGGGAGGGAGGGAGGGAAGGGAAAACTAAGATAAACAATGAGGTAAAAAATGACCCACAAAAAAAGGGGAAAAAACGCTGTGTAAAAATGGAGACAGATGAGGAAAAGCTTAACGAGGAGAAGAAAAAAATGAGATAAATAGAGACAAAGCAATAGACAGATGGAGACAAAGATACAAGAGAGAGAGAGAGAGAGAGAGAGAGAGAGAGAGAGAGAGAGAGAGAGAGAGAGAGAGAGAGAGAGAGAGAGAGAGAGAGAGAGAGAGAGAGAGAGAGAGAGGTGGAGCTCAACACACCGTAACCAACATATGTAATTGGCAAAGTTGGACTCTCCCCTAAGAAAGTCATTGTCTGCCCCTGCCGCCTTGCCCTTGGGAGATAGATGTTGTTTCCCGCGTCATATTAAGGCCGAGAGCTCGAAACCAGGCTGAGAGAACCCGAGGAAGGCGAAGAAGGTGTAACAAGATGACTCGGAATGCATAAGTAATCGACATAACACACTGAAGTAGATGTCTCGTTGATGCATGTCTCCGTGACTTCCTTCTCTTATTAACCTTAGAGCTGTTTTTTGTCTCTCTCTCTCTCTCTCTCTCTCTCTCTCTCTCTCTCTCTCTCTCTCTCTCTCTCTCATCTGGTAGGGCATTTGGAAGGTGGGAGGCTGGGGGGAGGATGGTCAGGGAGGGGAAGGAGACGAGTTCAAAGATAGATTTATGGTGTCGTGTCCAGCGCATCGAAACGCTTTCACTCACATCCACTCCTCTCATCGATATTTCAACACCATATCACCATTGGTAATTGAGGCCGATGGTGGGCGTGGGGGGGGGGGAAGGGTAGAGAGAGAGAGAGAGGGAGAGAGAGAGAGAGAGGGAGGGATAGATAACACCACTTGACATATCGATATATAAATGGATATGAATAGAGAGAATGCACACGACCGGATTACTATATTGACAGTGAGTTTGATAAATAGGTGACTAGCTTTCATACACCATTTTTATTTCACCCAGATTAATGAGAGAACAACACACAGAGTTTTCATGTGGTTTAGGAGGGGAGAAAGAACAGGATGAGGAGAGGGAAAAGGAGGAAAATAGTAGCAAGTTTCCGCTATGTCGCTCGCGTGTCTGCTATATATTTTTCGTCCAAGTCTCACCAAACTGTGTTCTGCCTCCTGGAGTGAGCAATGCCTTGTTCGTGTAAAGAGAATACTCCTCCACCAGCTTGCTAGATAGATGTACCCGGTGGAGGGAGACGGGGACAGCCAGGCGAGTAGAAGAGCAGCGTGTAGCGAGCATTTTTAACACTGGCACCGACGGGGTTATAGATGTGGGAAGTTGTCTGAGTTGGAACAAGGAACTGACGAGAAGAATGACCCTGCTGAGAGCGAGAGCGAGAGCGAGAGAGAGAGAGAGAGAGAGAGAGAGAGAGAGAGAGAGAGAGAGAGAGAGAGAGAGAGAGAGAGAGAGAGAGAGAGAGAGATAATAAATCCTCTAGGGCGATGAAGAGGAGCCGCAAGAGGATGAGGAAGAGAAACATATGAAGAGGTGGCGTGACTTTTCTAACACTAAATGAGGGATATGATCTCATTTACAGGAGTGAGGTTAAAGAGAAGAAGCGGAGGGACGAGAGAGAGAGAGAGAGAGAGAGAGAGAGAGAGAGAGAGAGAGAGAGAGAGAGAGAGAGAGAGAGAGAGAGAGAGAGAGAGAGAGAGAGAGAGTAATGAATAAAGGAGTGAGATAGAACTCGCTTTAATCCTTCCATTGTACCATTTGCGGGCGAACACAAGTATAAATTCCCCCAGGATCCTAAACAGAGGGTCAGGTTATGAAGGAAAGAACTCGGTATTAAATTATAACAGGAAATTTACGTGACTATAGATGTCAAGAATTACCTGAACATTTAAACATTTGGTCTCCATTCACATATCATCTATAATATTTTGCTTCACGAAAACATAAATATATCAATACCTACTCACTATAGAAAAAGATGAGAGTAAGGGAAGTAAGAGGAGAGTCTAGCTTGTGTGTGTGTGTGTGTGTGTGTGTGTGTGTGTGTGTGTGTGTGTGTGTGTGTGTGTTTGAGTGTGGGAAAGAGGAGGGATTACGTGAGTCAGTGAGTGTGTGAGTGTATGAGTAGCTGGAAGGATGAGTAAGTGAGTGAGTGTATAATTACTGTAAGTGTGAAAAAACAGGAAATTGAGGAAAGGGAAATGAAAACAGATATCACGTAATGACACTAACAGATCAACAATAAAAGATAAAAAAAAGAAACTAGACAACACACACACACACACACACACACACACACACACACACACACACACACACACACACACATAATTCCACTTCACAAACAGCTAAATAAGACCCTTGTAAAACTAATGAAAGGAGCACATTAAGTTACAATGTGCTGACAGTCGTATCAGCGAACATATACGACACACACACACACACACACACACACACACACACACACACACACACACACTCACACACACACACACGTAACGTCCTCACACTTCATGTAAGGAAGATACCATTTAATGATCAAGATTAACACAATTGACTATACTAGAAGGAGGAGGAGGAGGAGGAGGAGGAGGAGGAGGAGGAGGAGGAGGAGGAGGAGGAGTATAACAAAGCAAACAGCTGGAAAAGTAAAATTCGAGGGGAAACACACAAGGAATGATAGATAGAGAGAGAGAGAAATATAAAACGTAACAGTACAAGGCAATATGGTCTTTGAGTATGTCCTTCTATATCAACACACTTGCTCTGTCTAATATTTTACATGACAGGAATTAAATAAGATGAATTCCTAATTACCTTCACCCTCGCCCTCACACCTGAGTAAAAAAAACCCAACATCAGTAGCATCCGCAGGTAAGGGATACACCTGTAGGGCCTCGCCTCCCCTCACCTGTTCCCTGCATCTCTCGTTTATTTTTCTTACTGGTTATTTAAGTTATTATATATTTAGTTTTTTTTTATGTATTTATCATTTATGTATTTTTTGTGTTGGTTTTATTATGTTTTTCTTCAGTTTTTCTTATTTTTTGGTCTTTTTCTTTTTTTTAATTCAGCAATATCTTTGTTTTTAGTTTCATTTCATTTCGGTTTTTTTTCTCCTCTTCTTCCTCCTTCTTCTCCTTCTTCTTCTGCACTTTCTTTTTCCAAGCGATTTCATCATCTATTATCTTTCCCTTTCTCTCAACACTCACCCTTTTCCTTTTCAAGCGTCGTCTCTTTGTTTCCTCCTCTCCACTTATCTCGTCTCACCCTCCTTCCCTCCTTCCCTCTTCCCTTCCCTCCCTCCACACACCTACGCTTCGCCCTCACCGTGAACTGTCACCGAGAAAACAAACACTAAAACTTATCACTCGCTCGGGAGAAAAATGAAATGAAAAAAAAAAAGAAGAATTGAGGCAAAAAAAAAGAGTGAAGAGCATAGAAGATAAAATGGTTTAAAAATTATGAAAGGCTCTAGACTGCACTTAGAGGTATGGCGAATGTAATTATCCTGCGGTGAGAGAGAGAGAGAGAGAGAGAGAGAGAGAGAGAGAGAGAGAGAGAGAGAGAGAGAGAGAGAGAGAGAGAGAGAGAGAGAGAGAGAGAGAGCCACCATAACACACACTGACGTTTCTATCACAAGATGCGTCAAAAACAGACCAGCACGAGGATGGGAAGGAAGGAAGGAAGGAAACGAGGATGGAAGTAAGGAATGAAGGAATGAAGGATAGAAGGAATGAAGGAGGGAGGAGGAACCACTGATTGCTGACACACTTTTTAGGAGCGTCTCTGATGGGAAACTTCAGGTTCTGTTCGAGGTGAAGTTTCCTGTTGGGGGAGACTTGTGTTTTTTCCTTTTTTTTCCCCTTCTTTTCTTTTTAATCTAAGCGCATGGCGGGTGATGGGTGAATGGGGGAATGGGGGAAGGGGTGAAGGGGTCAGAGCTGATTGAGTGAGTGAGTGAGTGAGTGAGTGAGTGGATGATTGAGTGAAGTCTGAAGGTGTTGTTGAACTATTTTCCTTTTTACTATTATTATTATTATTATTATTATTATTATTATTGAGCAGGATAGAGGTGCGGTCACGTCCTCTTATTCACACTCCACTTACGGACGAGAGAGAGAGAGAGAGAGAGAGAGAGAGAGAGAGAGAGAGAGAGAGAGAGAGAGAGAGAGAGAGAGAGAGAGAGAGAGATCCTTGAGTCCTCCAAGATGATAATATAATAACCTGAGTGCATTGACTATCTCTATCTCTCTCTCTATCTATCTATCTATCTATCTCTCTATCTCTCTCTAACTTCGAGACTCATCAGTTTAACCTTGAAATGGAGATACGCTGATTGGGCTGATTGTCTGAATTTTTGTTTCAATCGCGGAGCCTCAAGGAATAAGACGTGAAGAGAGACACAAGGAGGAGGAGGAGGAGGAGGAGGAGGAGGAGGAAGAGGAGGAGGAGGAGGTCATTATTTACATATCATTATTCTCTCATATAATTTAGGTGACCCCCAAAAAAATATTACCAGCAAGTCAAATCAAGTTTCCTGACACCAAATAAGAATAAATAAACAATACTAAATCGACTTTTTTTATGATGTTATATAAATACACACTGTAGACAAAGTGACATTAGTGAATTATTATTATTATCATTATTATTATTATTATTTTTTTTTTGGTAGTATTTATAATAGGACACAAGGGTAAATAAAGAGCCATCTACTACCACACGAATTTTATGAATATTTAACGTGATAATCAGCCAACGAACGAACGAACGAATCAACGAACTCATTCATGTAGGTAGTTAGTGTTCCTAATTATACGTACACTTGTGACTGTTAGGCTAAACTAGGTCACGGTGTTATTATTTTTGTTCTATATATACACACATACACCCACATACACACACACACACACACACTCTCTCTCCTCCACCTTCTCTTCTTTCTTTTTCCTCTCCTTCTTCTCCTCTTTATTTCTGAGTATAATCAATCTCTTCCTTTAACTCATTTTTCTTCTTCTTTTTTCCTCTATTCCCTTTCTTTTTTAATTCATTCTTCACTGTTACTCTTCTTTCTTTCCTTCTTTCTCCGTTCTTCCTTTCTTCCCTTGGGCATAAATTTCATTCTTTCTTCCTTATTCTCACTATTCGCTGTGTGGAAAGATGACAAATATTGGTGAGTGCAAGGAGAAGGAGGAGGAGGAGGAGGAGGAGGAGGAGGAGGAGGAGGAGGAGGAGGAGGAGGAGGAGGAGGAGATGGGTAGCGAGCGAAGGAAGATAAAATGACAAGGGGAGATAAGGAGGGAAAATACCATCAAAGAAGAATAAGGAGAAGGAGGAGGAGGATGATGAGGACAAGGAGGAAGAGGAGGAGAAGGAGGAGAAGGAGGAGGAGGAGGACGAGGAGTAGACAGTGGAGTGGCAACAGGATCTACCTCAAG
>JAPQNM010000014.1:1248345-1260845 GCA_029783475.1 Metacarcinus magister | reverse complement strand
TAGAGTGATTCGTCTGTGTCGTGTTTTACAAAGCTACTCGGTCAGGATGTGTTGAGATGTGAAGTGGCTTTTACGGGGTATACAAGTAGAGGGTTAGATTAATGTTGTATGGAATGAAGTGGTAAGTTAAGGCGTAAGTGAGGGTTTTAAACTACTTAATATTAATTTTTTTTTTTTATGATTTGTATATAGAAAAAAATCGGATTATATTACTTGGGAGCTTCCACGCCATTTGTTAGCTGAACGTCATTTCAGCAAAGCGAGGAACAGGAGAGGGTTGTGTTATAGTGGACCAAAAAATAAGCAACTGCACCCGTCTTTTATGAATTGTTTTGATAACCCAGATGTAGCTCGGAAGTTTTTCTTAGCAAGCTGAGGAAATATTATGAAATTAACACAACTTCCGACGATGAAATACGAAATAAGTGACCTTGAGGAGGAAAATACGTAACTTTCCTATACTTTCCCTTGCTGCTGCCGCGTAGGAAAACACAACACGAATTAGGAAAACACTATTCGGAACTTAGACACGACTTCTAAATGAGCATAATTTCCTGCTAAGCGATAGTAAGAGGAAGTCGTTATGTAAGAAAGAATTTAGGTCACTCAATTGTCTTGTTTTGTACCGCAGTGAGGAAGAAACACGACCCCGCACGGAGATAAATGACCCTCTTTGCCGTCCCCTTCCTACTGCGTCTCATTATTTTTTATCTGAAATTAAAGTGAGGCGTGTTTGCTCTGGCGATCACGTGACAGATAGTTGAGGTGTGCGACGCAGCGCCCCGTGACTAAGGGTTTAAAAGACGACTCTGAGGCCCGTCTTGTGGAAGCAGTAGTGTGTTTGTCCAGCGATTAATTCAATATTTTAACTTATAAGTGAGTGTCGACTTCCTATACTTTGCTTGTTAGTGAAGATAGACTGACAGGCGGATAGACAGCTATGTTTGTTTAGGGTTAATTTGAGGTGTAATGAATGTCTAGCCCACCAAGCTTAATATATAAATAATATAAAGTGTATAAATTATAACAAAGACTTACTCCTAAACATCATTGTATTACTCATTTCAAAACATCATTAACGTCACAGTTCATTATCACCATTACGTATTAGTTCACAATGAGATTTTCTTTTTTTATTTATCTGCATCTACTGTTAGTCTATTCCAGTTCACATTAACTCTAAATCATCATCATAATTCCTAAACCAATGCAAGTCTTTCTGTTTGATGTCAAATTGATACAGTTTACTAGTACTTACCTTCATTAATTTCACACTTTTAACTACCTACTCATGACACTGTATCCTCATGAACTTTCAAACGATATAAACACTATACTTTATCACTATACTAATTCACTATCACCACCATCATTATCCCTTCCACACACACACACACACCGCAAGGCCAACACATCCCAGTTTCCCTCCGTTCTCATATTCAACAATATAACCTCATTCTACACCATCCATCCTTGCCACAATCACCCTCCCTCACACACACACACACACACACACACACACACACACACACACACACACACACACAGGGAGACAGATAGACACACACATCCACACATACACAAACCCAGCCTCACACCCCATTAAACAGAAGCGACAGGCAATATATAAGTTTTCCTCGCGTGAACTGAAAACAAACACAGCCACTGGTTGGAGGGAACAACAAAAAAATCCGGGGAAAAAGAGAATCAGGATCTTGCGTTGAAAACATTTTTATCTTGCGTTGAGGGTTAAAAGGTATTGTTTATCTATGAAAAAAGGCGAATATTGGAGAGAGAGAGAGAGAGAGAGAGAGAGAGAGAGAGAGAGAGAGAGAGAGAGAGAGAGAGAGAGAGAGAGAGAGAGAGAGAGAGAGAGTGAGAGGAATGCCTATGTTATCAGCAGAGGGGAAAGGGAGGCATGAAGAAGATGGGGTGTGAAGTATCTGAAGAAGAGCACTAAAGTCATCCCTTCAAAACAGACATGAACAGAAAAAGTGATCACTCGCCACATACAACTCTTCCCCTTCCTTCCCCTTCCCCCAAAATGCCCCGCCCTATACCACTTACACCGCCCATCCCCACACTTCCCCACCACGGCCGCCAAGACCCAAGCATCCTTCACTGTACTGGAGGATTGAAGGAGGAAAACAAAGATACCACTGTTCTTAGGAGGAGGAGAAAGAGGAAGAGGAAGAGGAGGAGGACAAAATGAAACCTGAAGTGTGTGTGACTAGAGAAGCAAGGAAGAAAGAAAGGGTTAAGTAGAGTTTAAAAAAGAGTGGTACACCTGCACACCTGAAACTAAACACACCTGGAGAAAATAAAAAATATATCTAAATACCTTTGTGTCTAGACGAAGTGACTCAGAAGTGACTAGTGAAGTGATGATTGAAGTGTAAAGAGTAAAGTGTAAAGTTTTCATATGATTCGTCAAGGTAAAGTGAGCGTAAAAGTGCAAACTGTACCTTATGAATCTATTGATGTTTGAAAGGAATGTTGCAAAGTATGGATTTCAGATTATTTTTTTTGTTGTCAAGACGGAAAAATAACAAGTGAAGCTCGTAATAGTGATGACGATAACAAGATAAAATAAAACAACAATGATGATGATTAATAATAATAATAACAATAACAATAAAAATACTGAATTACAATATGCACTAAAAAGAAAAACTAAAAACCATGAAATATAACACTGAAAATAGAGAAAAGTACAATGTGAACAAAGGCACTGAACCACCACCACCACCACCACCACCACCACCACCACTACAATCACCACCACCACCACCACTACCACCACCACCACCACCACCACACGCTAAACCGACTCAGATATTGATTGAGAGCATTACTGAACATAAATTGGTGATATACGAAAAACGTGGAAGTGTGTATACGCAGAGTGGGGGAAGAGAAGGAGGAGGAAGAGGAGGAGGAGGAACACATAGGAACACATAGGAAGAACAAACAGCAACAGGCCTGCTAGCCCTTACGAGGCTGTTTGTGAGTACACTATCTAATCTAGAGTGAAGGATACAGGATAGTAAGGGTGAAGGCTTCTCTCCCCAGCCATGGCTGGCAGGGAAAGGAAGGCTAACCAAGACCAGACTATCACTATTGTCACTACCACTACTGCTACCACTACTTCCTGGCAAGCGATGTCAGGCCACTAGCGACGTCTTTTGAATCGACATTTCGTAAGTTAAGTACATCAGGATGAACATACTCAAAAGTTTGCTACGTTAACGGATAGTATTTTAGTTGTGGATTTGCTTCTAAGTATTTGTCAAGTCTATTTTTGAACGTAGTAATTGTTTTACTATCGACGACATTGGCGGGCAGGGAGTTCCAAACGTTCACGATCCGATTGAAAAAGAAGTGCTTGGCTTCGTTTGATGTGAATCTTTTACCAGTAATCTTAAAAGAATGACGTCTTCTTGTTATATTTGATCTATCCAAAGTAATGTAACCTTCTGTATTGATATTATCGAATCCTTTGATTATCTTGAACATTTCAATTAAATCCCCTCGCATCCTTCGTTTTTGTAGGCTGAATAAGTTTAGTTCTTTAAGTGTTTCTTCATGAGGTTTATTTTTCAGCCTTGGAATCATTTTTGTTATTCTTCGCTGGACTCTTTCCAGTTTGTCAATGTCGGTCATGACCGACCGATCAAAATCTTCACTACTGACTCTGTCACCGGTGCCAATGGCTATGGAAGTGATTTATTTTCATTAAAAAATGTAATGCAATACTTTTATTGCAGTGTCAAGCTCCATCGAGAGGATATGATAGCCATCAGTAACCCGCGTATACTCCTACACACGACACGTTACCCCGTAAGGAACACATATTGTCTTAACGTCCACGAATATTCTTGTAATGACTGTTACAGCTCAAAGCAGTTCATAACTAAGCCTTACGACACGTTTAACCATCTTACAGACCCTCGTGGATGTCTAGAATTGACCTCAATATATGGTGTATTTCTATCATTTTTTCTAATCCGGGAAATTTTTTGCAAAATTTCCTCTTCGATTTTGATTTTTTAAAAATATGTTGTACATGGGAATAATGTAAGACTTTCAGCATAGTTTCAGTTAATTTCACCAGAAACTTTTATTGCTATAAATGAATTTATTTGGGTTAAAACAGATGATAAAATCAGTATGGTGGATCTAATACTCTACCAATGTTGATGGAAAAGATATCAGATATTCCTTATGATATTCCCAACTAATAAACAAAGCACTTTGTTCAATTGGTATCTTAGCTTAGAAGCTAATATTGTTTGTTTAATGATATCATTATTTTAGTAGATAACTATTTTTCATGAGATAGATACCGATCAAATATAACAAAGAGTTATATTGTGAAATCATAAATATTTTTCTCCTCTTTTAAAACCCTATCCCATTCCAATCCTGCGTCTAGTTTCTTTTTTCATCATTTATAATCTACCTAATTTACGTGAGGACGTAATATATATTTTCTTAATATTGTGTTTATCAGTACTTGTTACATATCATAAGGATCAGATAAAGGTGCAGATTTTGAAGCATTGCTTGAAAATTCAATACGAGTAAAACGAAAGGAGTTACAACTAGTTTAAGTAGAACATATGATGAAAACAAGTTTTTATACACTATTTCAGGATGGCAGAGTCTGTTTGATTACTCCTGTAGTGTACATAGCCTTCCTTTGACCTTCTTAAATGCTGCTGCATCAAGATAAGGCTCACTAGAATTAGGTATATAGAGGCAGAAAACAATTCAAATCCTACCGCTCGCTCGGTCATGACCGGCCGATCAAAATCTTCACTACTGACTCTGTCACCGGTGCCAATGGCTATGGAAGTTATTTATTTTCATTCTTAAATGCTGCTGCATCAAGATAAGGCTCATTAGAATTAGGTATATAGAGGCAGAAAACAATTCAATTCCCACCGCTCGCTCGGTCATGACCGGCCGATAGAAATCTTCACTACTGACTCTGTCACCGGTGCCAATGGCTATGGAAGTGATTTATTTTCATTCTTAAATGCTGCTGCATCAAGATAAGGCTCACTAGAATTAGGTATATAGAGGCAGAAAACAATTCAATTCCCACCGCTCGCTCGGTCATGACCGGCCGATCAAAATCTTCACTACTGACTCTGTCACCGGTGCCAATGGCTATGGAAGTTATTTATTTTCATTCTTAAATGCTGCTGCATCAAGATAAGGCTCAATAGAATTAGGTATATAGAGGCAGAAAACAATTCAATTCCCACCGCTCGCTCAGTCATGACCGACCGATCAAAATCTTCACTACTGACTCTGTCACCGGTGCCAATGGCTATGGAAGTGATTTATTTTCATTCTTAAATGCTGCTGCATCAAGATAAGGCTCATAGAATTAGGTATATAGAGGCAGAAAACAATTCAATTCCCACCGCTCGCTCGGTCATGACCGGCCGATCAAAATCTTCACTACTGACTCTGTCACCGGTGCCAATGGCTATGGAAGTGATTTATTTTCATTCTTAAATGCTGCTGCATCAAGATAAGGCTCAACAGAATTAGGTATATAGAGGCAGAAAACAATTCAATTCCCACCGCTCGCTCAGTCATGACCGGCCGATCAAAATCTTCACTACTGACTCTGTCACCGGTGCCAATGGCTATGGAAGTTATTTATTTTCATTTTTAAATGCTGCTGCATCAAGATAAGACTCAATAAAATTAGGTATATAGAGGCAGAAAACAATTCAATTCTCACCGCTCGCTCGGTGATGACCGGCCGATCAAAATCTTCACTACTGACTCTGTCACCGGTGCCAATGGCTATGGAAGTTATTTATTTTCATTCTTAAATGCTGCTGCATCAAGATAAGGCTCATTAGAATTTGGTATATAGAGGCAGAACACAATTCAATTCCCACCGCTCGCTCGGTCATGACCGGCCGATCAAAATTTTCACTACTGACTCTGTCACCGGTGCCAATGGCTATGGAAGTTATTTATTTTCATTCTTAAATGCTGCTGCATCAAGATAAGGCTCAATAGAATTAGGTATATAGAGGCAGAAAACAATTCAGTTCCCACCGCTCGCTCGGTCATGACCGGCCGATCAAAATCTTCACTACTGACTGTGTCACCGGTGCCAATGGCTATGGAAGTTATTAATTTTCATTCTTAAATGCTGCTGCATCAAGATAAGGCTCACTAGAATTAGGTATATAGAGGCAGAAAACAATTCAATTCCCACCGCTCGCTCGGTCATGACCGGCCGATCAAAATCTTCACTACTGACTCTGTCACCGGTGCCAATGGCTATGGAAGTGATTTATTTTCATTCTTAAATGCTGCTGCATCAAGATAAGGCTCAATAGAATTAGGTATATAGAGGCAGAAAACAATTCAATTCCCACCGCTCGCTCAGTCATGACCGGCCGATCAAAATCTTCACTACTGACTCTGTCACCGGTGCCAATGGCTATGGAAGTGATTTATTTTCATTTTTAAATGCTGCTGCATCAAGATAAGGCTCAATAGAATTAGGTATATAGAGACAGAAAACAATTCAATTCTCACCGCTCGCTCGGTGATGACCGGCCGATCAAAATCTTCACTACTGACTCTGTCACCGGTGCCAATGGCTATGGAAGTTATTTATTTTCATTTTTAAATGCTGCTGCATCAAGATAAGGCTGAATAGAATTAGGTATATAGAGGCAGAAAACAATTCAATTCCCACCGCTTGCTCGGTGATGACCGGCCGATCAAAATCTTCACTACTGACTCTGTCACCGGTGCCAATGGCTATGGAAGTTATTTATTTTCATTCTTAAATGCTGCTGCATCAAGATAAGGCTCATTAGAATTTGGTATATAGAGGCAGAAAACAATTCAATTCCCACCGCTCGCTCAGTCATGACCGGCCGATCAAAATCTTCACTACTGACTCTGTCACCGGTGCCAATGGATATGGAAGTGATTTATTTTCATTCTTAAATGCTGCTGCATCAAGATAAGGCTCATAGAATTAGGTATATAGAGGCAGAAAACAATTCAATTCCCACCGCTCGCTCGGTCATGACCGGCCGATCAAAATCTTCACTACTGACTCTGTCACCGGTGCCAATGGCTATGGAAGTGATTTATTTTCATTCTTAAATGCTGCTGCATCAAGATAAGGCTCAATAGAATTAGGTATATAGAGGCAGAAAACAATTCAATTCCCACCGCTCGCTCAGTCATGACCGGCCGATCAAAATCTTCACTACTGACTCTGTCACCGGTGCCAATGGCTATGGAAGTTATTTATTTTCATTTTTAAATGCTGCTGCATCAAGATAAGGCTCAATAGAATTAGGTATATAGAGGCAGAAAACAATTCAATTCTCACCGCTCGCTCGGTGATGACCGGCCGATCAAAATCTTCACTACTGACTCTGTCACCGGTGCCAATGGCTATGGAAGTTATTTATTTTCATTCTTAAATGCTGCTGCATCAAGATAAGGCTCATTAGAATTTGGTATATAGAGGCAGAACACAATTCAATTCCCACCACTCGCTCGGTCATGACCGGCCGATCAAAATTTTCACTACTGACTCTGTCACCGGTGCCAATGGCTATGGAAGTTATTTATTTTCATTCTTAAATGCTGCTGCATCAAGATAAGGCTCAATAGAATTAGGTATATAGAGGCAGAAAACAATTCAGTTCCCACCGCTCGCTCGGTCATGACCGGCCGATCAAAATCTTCACTACTGACTCTGTCACCGGTGCCAATGGCTATGGAAGTTATTTATTTTCATTCTTAAATGCTGCTGCATCAAGATAAGGCTCACTAGAATTAGGTATATAGAGGCAGAAAACAATTCAATTCCCACCGCTCGCTCGGTCATGACCGGCCGATCAAAATCTTCACTACTGACTCTGTCACCGGTGCCAATGGCTATGGAAGTGATTTATTTTCATTCTTAAATGCTGCTGCATCAAGATAAGGCTCAATAGAATTAGGTATATAGAGGCAGAAAACAATTCAATTCCCACCGCTCGCTCAGTCATGACCGGCCGATCAAAATCTTAACTACTGACTCTGTCACCGGTGCCAATGGCTATGGAAGTTATTTATTTTCATTTTTAAATGCTGCTGCATCAAGATAAGGCTCAATAGAATTAGGTATATAGAGGCAGAAAACAATTCAATTCCCACCGCTCGCTCGGTGATGACCGGCCGATCAAAATCTTCACTACTGACTCTGTCACCGGTGCCAATGGCTATGGAAGTTATTTATTTTCATTCTTAAATGCTGCTGCATCAAGATAAGGCTCATTAGAATTTGGTATATAGAGGCAGAACACAATTCAATTCCCACCGCTCGCTCGGTCATGACCGGCCGATCAAAATTTTCACTACTGACTCTGTCACCGGTGCCAATGGCTATGGAAGTTATTTATTTTCATTTTTAAATGCTGCTGCATCAAGATAAGGCTCATTAGAATTAGGTATATAGAGGCAGAAAACAATTTAATTCCCACCGCTCGCTCGGTCATGACCGGCCGATCAAAATCTTCACTACTGACTCTGTCACCGGTGCCAATGGCTATGGAAGTGATTTATTTTCATTCTTAAATGCTGCTGCATCAAGATAAGGCTCATTAGAATTAGGTATATAGAGGCAGAAAACAATTCAATTCCCACCGCTTGCCCGGTCATGACCGGCCGATCAAAATCTTCACTACTGACTCTGTCACCGGTGCCAATGGCTATGGAAGTGATTTATTTTCATTCTTAAATGCTGCTGCATCAAGATAAGGCTCAATAGAATTAGGTATATAGAGGCAGAAAACAATTTAATTCCCACCGCTCGCTCGGTCATGACCGGCCGATCAAAATCTTCACTACCGACTCTGGAGGAGGAGGAGGAGGAGGAGGAGGAGGAGTAGGAGGAGGAGGAGGAGGAGGAGGAGGAGGAGGAGGAGGAGGAGGAGGAGGAGGAGTTGCGAAACTTCTTCATTTAAAGTGACGTGATGTGACCTTATAATTACGTGTTTATTATTTCTCTCTCTCTCTCTCTCTCTCTCTCTCTCTCTCTCTCTCTCTCTCTCTCTCTCTCTCTCTCTCTCTCTCTCTCTCTCTCTCTCTCTCCCCCACGTGGCACCAATATTACTCTATTGACCTATCGACTTTCATTCTCTTTATCCCTCTTCCCATTTCCTCCTCAACTCTCCTCCACTTACCCTTTCTCCCACCCCCCCTCCTCCTCCTCCTCCTCCTCATTTGCATCATTCACGACGCACTGAGCACCAGATGGCGTCATGAGGCAGCCCACTCTCTCTCTCTCTCTCTCTCTCTCTCTCTCTCTCTCTCTCTCTCTCTCTCTCTCTCTCTCTCTCTCTCTCTCTCATTCTCTCTATGACGGATACATTTTGAGCATTAGTGGTAAATTTACATGTTATGGTGTAGGTATTGTAAAAAAAATTGTATATATTCTGCCATTTCTAATTCTACATTGAAATGGTGATGAAAGTGGAGTTGAAAGTGATGAAAGTGACAATGAGAGTGTGACTGATGTGATGTGGTGCAGTGAACATGATTAAGTGACGGTGATGAGCGGTAGGTGGAACATTGCAGTGCTGGCGAAAGTAACATGAATGGATAACGAGGAGAAATGTGATGATGATAACAATGATAATGATGATAGTGTAGGTGTGTTAGTGATGATACACCAGATTATCTTTAACAAAACAAGTCTAAAACACGAATATGACAAATTACCAGTCACCTACAATGCATATTCATTATACTCCCTCTCCCTCTACTCATCCCTACTCACCTCTTTACTACCTCTATCAAAATTAGTTTAAACACGAAAAAAAAGCAAATTTCCTGGCCAAAACATCCTTATAATGGCCTTCATCAATATAGAACTCAGTTATTATGTATATTTGACACACCCTTCCCAAGCACGCCCCCCCCCCTTACACCTGCCCGACAATTAGCTGGACACGTAACCTCCATTACTTCATGACGTTAATTACTGCAGCCACACACCAATCCACACAGCCATCCTATTTATTAAGGAAAATGGTAGGGTCTCTTGCTTCCTAATGCACCTCTTGGATTGGCTAATTACTAAGGTCAGGAAAGGTCAGGGCTAATTACCTCCCTTAGCCTGTTAAGGAAGCTACCTCCTCCTCCTCCTCCTCTAGTGTCTACTTAATCTCCTTCTCCTCTTCCCTCTAATCAATTTCCTCCTTCTCCTTATGAGGTTAACACATATTTTTTTTAACTAACGCCTCAGTACACAATGTTTGCAGTGTTACCAGATGATATGAGGGAAGGAAGGTGATATGAGTGTGTGGTTGGTGGTAATGACTATAATTATCTTAGTAGCATACTCTAATTATCTAGAAAATTATGTATTCAAAGCTTAATTATGTTGAAGTTGTATAATTAATGAGTTAAAAAAAAGTATTTACTATTTTTTTTATGTATGTGAAGGATTATTGGTTATTAGGTTTCTGTTCCCCCCAAAAATAAAGGTGTTTGAGTGAGGTATGAAGAACTTTATTAAATTTTTGAAGACTAATATAGCAAACATATATACACTAAAATATTTCCAAGCAAAACCAAAACAATATACGTTTTTTTTCTTCAATTACGAGTCATTATTTACACAAACAAACCAGTATTTAAATTGTTTCATCATTCCTTCCTTTGTGTAAGTAAATCCTAGAAAAATAACTGACTAAAATTCCTACTGTCATAAAAAGTAATACATATCGACATTGATGGAAAATAACGACAAAAACCAACACAAATATCTACTACTACTACTACTACTACTACACTTATCACTACCGGCTAACAACCCTCACAACCACACACACTAACACTGCCTCACCACGTCCATTCTCTCAGCAGGGGGGCAAGGGGGAGGGCAAGAAGGAGGGGCGTGAGGGAGGGTCAGGGAGGCCCCAAGTCAGGTACGAAATCCACAATACCTCCGACAGTCTATTGTCACCCTTCATGGAGGGATGGACGGGGCGGGTGAGGCTGGGAATGAACCTTTGACAATAGGACACAAGAAATGCGTAAGATTCCCTCGTTCTGAAAATGGAATGCCAATGTGTGTGTGTGAGAGAGAGAGCGAGAGAAAAAAAAAAACTCTCTTCTCTCTCTCTCTCTCTCTCTCTCTCTCTCTCTCTCTCTCTCTCTCTCTCTCTCTCTCTCTCCTGTATTTCATTGAGTTTGTATGAAGTATTTGAACGGTAATTGTATGCGGATGGTTATTTATGGTGAGGTTTCAAGGCTTAACTGTGATCCCTGGTGCTATAAAAATTCTGAATACAAGAATTAGAATACATCGTCATTGTACTCGTTCACCACCACCTCCTCCTCCTCCTCCTCCTACTCCTCTTTCTCTCCCCTAGATCGTAAATTTTATGAGGAACACTTGTACATATATATAATTCCATGCTTCATATCTTCAACATTATACTCTTGGGGTCAATTTCCTTTACATTCTCCAACATTTCTCTCTTTTTATTCTCTCTCTAACGTCCTTGAGGTGTATTTCCATCCCCTTGAAGACACTTTTCCAATCCTATTTTTCCCCTGCGAGTGTCTGTGAGGCTGAGCAGACGCGAGAGGGATAAGACACGTGACTGGCAGTATGTGGGAGGGAGAGAGGGTGGGTGGGAAGGCAGTAACGGGAGGGAGAGAGGGTGCGCGGGTGGGAAGGCGGGAAGGCAAGGGAGGGGAGTGCTGGGCTACAAGGTGATGGTGTTGGGGGTGGTAAGAAAGAGGGTTAGCGGGAAGGGAGTGTCAATCATGGAAGGAAGGTCATTGAGAATGTGATTTGGCGAAAGAGAATGTGATTTTTACTTGGTTGTTACTCCTATTGTTTTTATATATTTTTTTGTTATCAGTGTAAGGTAAAGGTGAGATAGTTAGTTAATGATAGCATAGGAATAACGTAAAAATATCGTAATAAAATACTATAACACTAACGATGTATAGATTATTCAACATTATATCGTATTTATTTTTGTTCATTTTGTGATTAATTTTAACATTATCGTCTTCACCTGCGATATAAAATTAACAGGTGTGTCGTGTAGGGTTTTTAATAAGGAAAGAGAGAGAGAGAGAGAGAGAGATAGAGAGAGAGAGAGAGAGAGAGAGAGAGAGAGAGAGAGAGAGAGAGAGAGAGAGAGAGAGAGAGAGAGAGAGAGAGAGAGAGAGAGAGAGAAGAGAAAGAGGATAGATATGTCTGAGTTTCCAGACAGTCTATTTCTAACGTGACTATTGCATTTATATTTCATTCCATTTCAAGTTGTTACGTCATTCACTCTTCACCCACATTTTACCCCATAACCTGTGTGTGTGTGTGTGTGTGTGTGTGTGTGTGTGTGTGTGTGTGTGTGTGTGTGTGTGTGTGTGTGTGTGTGTGTGTGTGTGTGTGTGTAATGTCACTTAATTGGCGTCACCTGCTAAGCTCT
>JAPQNM010000014.1:1243345-1245845 GCA_029783475.1 Metacarcinus magister | reverse complement strand
AACTCACAAAAATAATCACTCCTATTTACCATTGAAATATATATGCAAGGGGCGTTCTAGTTTTTGAACCCAGATAGATAGATAGAGATATATATATAGAGAGAGAGGGAGAGAGAGAAAAAAATAAAAGAGAGAGAGAAAGAGAGAGAGCCCACTGACCACCCTAAGAGCTACCAGGTGACCGCCGGTAACAATCCAAGGTATGTTAATGGTCCTAATGAAGCCCCAGGACAGGTAATGACCCCTTAGTACTGACCTTCTGCCTCGAGGCTCAAAGGACTTACCTGTGGGAAAAAAAAAGTTGTGTTGTCTTGGCTAAGTTAAGTGTTTCCTTCGGGTTTGGTTTTAGTTTTTTTTCCTGTTTTGTTTTGTCTGGCCATCTGTGTGTGTGTGTGTGTGTGTGTGTGTGTGTGTGTGTGTGTGTGTGTGTGTGTGTGTGTGTGTGTGTGTGTGTGTGTGTGTGTGTGTGTGTGTGTGTGTGTGTGTGTGTGTCGGTTGGTCTATGTGTTTGTCTGTATGTCCATTCATCTGTCTACGTCCATTTGTTTGTCTCTCTCTCTCTCTCTCTCTCTCTCTCTCTCTCTCTCTCTCTCTCTCTCTCTCTCTCTCTCTCTCTCTCTCTCTCTCTCTCTCTCTCAAGCGCGAATTGTTTCAAATTGCCTTGGAGACAATATTTCCTCCGACAGGACGAGTCTCTCTCCCAATTAGCGGAAACCTTCGTTGCAGAATTCTAATTACACACAAGGAAAAGAATGTCCCAATGGGTTTCAGTAATTGCACGCATCGAGGAGGCCGCCGCTAACTTGTCGAAGGAAGTAGATTGTGATGGAGACCGAGACCAGGTGTGTGTTAAAAGGTAAGTAACAGCACTATTTCTTGTTGCATTACAGACTGTTATTTATGCTAGTGTAATTTCCAATGTGTAATATCTTCTTTTTTTTCAGTCCCATCCCTTACACTGACAAACATATATACAAACATACCCCTGTCCCCCCTTCCTCCCTTTCCCCGCCACACACCGCACATGCAACCTATACTCACATCTCAATACATTTTTTCCTCTCTCGTTCTGACCAGTATGTTTGCACCTAAATATGGACGACAGTATTGTTCGTTCGACCGCCCAAGTTTACACACACACACACACACACACACACACACACACACACACACACACACACACACACACACACACCACCAGGACGAGTCTATAACTATAACTATAAGGTATACATCGTGTGTGATGTATATACCTACTACTCCACCGTGTAACTATTTGTATCCCAACATAACTTAAACACAAATTCTCGTCCAAAAAAACCTAGAAGTTATAACATAATTCATGATTAATTTCCACCCAAAATACGGTACGAACATACAAAACCAAGTACATATTCACGTAGTAATATATTTTTTCTTCTATTCTACCTACGTTAATATAATCCTATCCTCCACAATTCATTAATATACAACAGTGTTCTACCTTTCCTCACGTCATCTCCACAAGGGATTAAGTAACGTGGGCCAGCAAGTCACAACACAACACACTACAACTTTTGCCGCCACAACCTGCTGCCAGACAGACACACCAGCCTTCCTGCCTCTAAACTCCCGGCACCAAGAAAGGGGAAACTTGCACAAAGGAGTTGTCGGCGTCAAATTGGAAAGATTAAACATTCAAAGGTTGTGATGGTGACTAGGAGGAGGAGGAGGAGGAGGAGGAGGAGGAGGAGGAGGAGGAGGAGGAGGAGAGGAATAGGAAGAAGTGTCTCGTCCATCTGTCTCAGTCTTACAAAATAAACCATAAAAATAAAAGATTAACGATTTTACTCTATACAATATTTCAACGTTCAAGAGGACGAGGGTTTTGCATTTTAATAAGACGGTGATGGTTTACGAGTCATCCCGAGCCACGCCTCAAGAACCACAGACTTTTATTATTTACATTCTAGACGACAAACCTAGATACCCTGACCTTGACTCCCAATTGTGTCTGGTGGAGGAGTAGTAGTAGTAGTAGTAGTAGTAGTAGTAGTAGTAGTAGTAGTAGTAGTAGTAGTAGTAGTGTTACATTGCTTCCATATCACTGACTCTCGTTTCCTCGTCCGTCAGCATTCCGTCAGCCCCATTAATGCAGTCTCATACACCTCACATGCCATCACACTTCCCCGCCACTAACCACACGCCTTTAATACCACTAACTCCATCACTGGTGCTCAATACCCTCAACATCCAACGTAAAAATAGAGAAAAAAAGAAATATTCCCTTTCAGTCAGTGATGCGTATAAACGAGGTCGTCTTAGGTTATATATATGAAGTTACGACATGCTTTCCAAGGAGACCAATTTGGGAAGACATCTCCATCCTCACTAAAAAGGTCACGTATACCCATTGACCTTGGTTCATATGGAGATTTGACTTAAATAAAGGAGGAATTATATGTTTTTTTTTGGTATGTATTTTCTGCAACCTGACACCTCTTGAGTTGGTAATAAAAAA
>JAPQNM010000014.1:1238345-1240845 GCA_029783475.1 Metacarcinus magister | reverse complement strand
AGAGAGAGAGAGAGAGAGAGAGAGAGAGAGAGAGAGAGAGAGAGAGAGAGAGAGAGAGAGAGAGAGAGAGAGAGAGAGAGAGAGAGAGAATGAATAGAATGGCGAGTAACTGTGTCTCACCAACCAATCTCTTCCCTCCTCCCGGAAACCAATGATCTCCTCTATTTTCCCCTCCCTCTCCCTTTCCCCAGCTGGTCATTTTCCTCTCCAAATAGTAATTCCTATATTTTTCCCCTTTTTCAACCTACCCGCAAGGCACAAATCCCTACCCCTTACCTCCCCTTACCCACTCATAACCCTTAGACTCCCTTCCGTAAATGGTGCTCCTTTTCCCTTGGACAAACCTCCTTATATCCCTTTATCTTCTTTCCCTTGCCTTCCCTTTCCCCTTTAGCAGCCTCTCCCTTACCGCTAAGTCTGATTAAACCACTTCTCACTGAAATGCCGCCGCTAACTGTCGTCATTACCGATATTGGAGCACTATAAACGGTTTGTCTTTTTTCAGGATACGCCCGCAGTAAGATTGAGGCTTTTCATGGATGTACAGAAGGAGAGAGGCTGGGAGTACCTTGCCCGCTGCCGCCACGTGGAGAAATACTACTCTGGTTAAAGTTTAAGATAGACAAAATAAGGAGTGTATGAAGTGTTTATGAAAGTTTATGGAAAATTTATGGAAGTATACAGTATGTAGCTAGTGAAGGAAGAAAGGAGGCTCGTAGCATGGAAAAATGTATAAGGTCTCTTTTAAAAACATACGTGATAGATTGAAGACTTAAGAAATATGTTGATGTCTTAAAAAAATGACCCAGGTTTTAAAAGGTCAGATGGCGACTCTTGAACAAAAAAATAAGGATATGAAAACTTTTTTGTTGACCTCACATAAAAAAAATTGTTGGACATGAAAAGTGAAAGACTCGAAAAAAAAATATTGAACATGAAATAATAAAACTTAACGAAGAATAAATAAACTTATACATGAAAGATGCAAATAAAATGTACTGAATAATTGATGAAATAAAAAAAGGAATTAAGGATTGAAAATTGAAATAAAATGAAAAGAAAAAGAAAATAACAATGTATAAATAAAAAAAAAAAACTATAAAATATCAAATCACTCAAGGACGTAAAAAATAAGATGATAAATAAATAAAAAAGGGAAGGATAGAAGGGAAGGATGGAAGGGAAGGATAGAAGGGAAGGATAGAAGGGAAGGATGGAAGGGAAGGATGGAAGGGAAGGATGGAAGGGAAGGATGGAAGGGAAGGATGGAAGGGAAGGATGGAAGGGAAGATAAGGTTACGTTGTACACAGAGGAGTAATTGTTCTTGTTATTGTTATTTCGCTCCAATTATTTGTCTATTATTGACAAGGTAAGTAGAAAATTGGTTCTTAGATTTCTAGAGAGAGAGAGAGAGAGAGAGAAAGAGAGAGAGAGAGAGAGAGAGAGAGAGAGAGAGAGAGAGAGAGAGAGAGAGAGAGAGAGAGAGAGAGAGAGAGAGAGAGAGATGCTTTCTACTCTCTCTCTCTCTCTCTCTCTCTCTCTCTCTCTCTCTCTCTCTCTCGTAACGTGATATATGGATAATTGATCCTCCCTTGTCTCTCTACCTCTCCCTTTCGTTAAGTTTGAGCTCCATGCTGCACCACCACCACCACCACCACCACCACCGCCACTGCCATCGCCGCCGTAGCTTCGTCTGCGAGGCGCCGTCCTGATCATTTTCTGCCTTGTTAAGTTTTCCCGAGGAGATCTTGCTGACGGAGACCCAAGGGAGCCATCAAGAAGAAGAAGAAGAAGAAGGGGAGGAGGAGGAGGAGGAAACCAAGAAAAAAAACCTATATATATAATTTCATTAGTGACGCTTACTCTGTCCTCTTCAAGGCTAATCCTGAACATAATTTCCCCTTAAAACCTTAATTACCCTTACCAAATACTCTTAAATACCCATCCCTTTACCCTATACCCCATGCAATAACCTCCACCTAAACACACCACCCCTTTAAACCCTTCAACACCCACCACAAAGCCATTTAATACCTTACCCTTTAAATTCCCTTCAGCTTCTCCCATTCCCAGCAGGTAATCAGGTTTATAGAACACCTTTGATGGGTCTCGATCCTGCATCCTCTCCCCTGCCCCTTGTACGTGGTGGCTAGCGTATCAGAACACCAATAAGATTATCTACCTAAGAACACCAGTCGGAATATCGCTTCAAGTACAGGAGTTGTTAGTGGGACTGAGGCGCGTGGTGAGAGGCGGAGGAGAGGGGAGGGAGGACAGGAGGGTGAGAGGGGAGAGTGTGCTAAGTGAGAGGATGATGCAAGGGAAGGGAAGGGATGGATAAAGGGTTAAGAGTGTGGAGGTAAAGGAAAGGGAAAGGATGGATTAGATGTAAGGGGAGAGGAAGGTGTTTGCTGTTTAAAGGAGAGCTGTCTATTGCTATTATCTAGTATGATGTTTGAAATGATAATTGTGTTGTTATAGCTCTTTATTTATTTTTTT
>JAPQNM010000014.1:1208345-1233345 GCA_029783475.1 Metacarcinus magister | reverse complement strand
CTCTAGTGGTGGAAAGGAAAGAAGGGAAAGAATTCATTATCATCATCAGCAGCAGCAACAACAGCATTATCCTTCACAACGGGATCACTAACACCTCTTCTGCTTTTACTACTACTACTACTACTACTACTACTACTACTACTACTACACACGCACATACACACACACACACACGATCAAAAAGGATAATACCAATTCAGTTGTACCTCCAGTGAACCCAACAAATTCCTTATCCAACACACAGCAAAACGTCACCAATTCACATCCTTCCGACTACTTACAACACTCGTAAACATGGACCGGAATCACACACCGACGTTCCATTGCTCGTACGCCCGGAATAGATTTTCGCAACAAGCAATACATATGATAATACCAACTCACAACGCTATGCCAGGGGATTGCCTGCCTTGCTACCACCCTTCAAGCCATCAATTTCAACGTCTGACATGGTAGGACTCAAACAATACCTCCGAACGTCGCTTCCATCTCACCAGTAACCCTTCAGAGACTCCAGGACGCGAGGACGTTAATATGCAAGGCTCCTGAAGGCCCTAGTCGATCACCTCCTGCTGTAGGGATGACCGCTAGCATCGTAAGGGAAATCCACTGATACCGGTCGTTTCCGCGATGGCTTCAGGTCAGGTCCGTTACACAAGTTCGGTAAATACATCTAGGAAAAATATCCCCTCATGACAAGCCGGTACAACGCAGTGCAAAAGGTCTAAAATCCCTTGGCAATGCAGGGTAGGAGGATCCCTCGTTGGGTTAGGTTCGTGTCCCCTCAAGGCCGTGCTCGGAGAATCAGCTTCGGGATTCAGGCTGTCCAGCTCATCAGTTCAAGTGGGCGAGGAGAGGCAGGGCGGCCGTCAAGAGGTCACTTCCTAATGAGGCAGTGGTGTTTCTCTTTATTCTGCGGCAGGAACGTAGACCCTTCTCAACCCCACCCCAGGCTAACCCCGCCCTCTCCCTCTCCCTCTCCCTCTCCCTCACCCTCTCCCTCTCCCTCTCCCTCTCCCTCACCCTCCATGTAAAGTATTATTCAGGAGCGTCTCACAGGCCTTCACGAGGATAGCGAGAGCGAGAGCGAGAGCGAGAGAGAGAGAGAGAGAGAGAGAGAGAGAGAGAGAGAGAGAGAGAGAGAGAGAGAGAGAGAGAGAGAACAATAAAAAAAGCAAGCTAGATAGAAACACAGAAAACGAGAGTGAGAGGCAAGGAACAAGATCAAGTGAGCGAGGGAGAGGGAGAGGGAGAGGGAGAGGGAGAGAGAGAGTGAGGGGAAGGAAAGGAGGGTCAGCAGGCAGGTCCGGCGCGGCGTCCTTCTCCTCCTCTTCTTCCTCCTCCTCCTCCTCCTCCTCCTCACGTAACCTGGCGCCTTGAGGCATCGTAGGCACTCTAGAGCCGGTCGAGCACCAATCAGGCCGTGAGGAGCCTCTGAGTGCCCGCCGCCCTGGTATGTAGACTACCCTCATGCCGGATGGTATTAGCACACGCCACTACCATCATCATCATCATCATCATCATCATCATCATCATCATCATCATCATCATCATCATCATCATCATCACCAATGCTCTTCACGACACATCAGTCTTTCTCGTAATCTCAAGCAAGTTGCGAGTCAATTTTTAAGTTGTCTAAACTTTTGAACTCTTCGCTTGGAACGTCTCTTCTCGTTTATTTATTTCACTTTGGAGCGAAGTGATTGTTCTGCGATAGTTTTTTCCACGAACTTTACAACTTTTATCTTCTATTCAGGGGATCGGAGCCTTGGTGTGCTCTATTTGAAGGTGTTCTGTCGCTCATTATGCCACACCAGGATGGAAAAGGTCAGTGTTCAGGTATCATGTTCACTACTTAATACTAAAACGAGATATTCAAAGTCATTTAATTTTTTTTCTTAATTTCCTTAACACATCGTCATCTGGAACACAAACAGAATCTAATCTCGTTGCTATTCTGATAGTTTTAATTTTCAACTCTTCCTCTACGTCAAGCTGTGTTTAGTGAGCCTTTCCTTATGAATATTTCCTGCGATCTTCACTCGTCTTCAACCGAGTGAATTATGAAAATATACATTACCAAGTGTCTCTGGGTCGTGTCTATTTCCGAAATACACTCACTTTTTCATTACTGAGGTTGTAAGAAGCTGCCCTTAATATTTTGTCACACTTGGCGGAGTAAATACAGAAAATAGACAATTACTCTGTGGTTCATCTACTTCGTTTAAAATTAAAGTCTACCTCAGGATATTTCTTCTTTTTCGTTTAAGGTTCAATATTTCCTCAGTAACAGAAACTAAAATAACACCAATACTATTAAATCTAAAAAAAAAATAAATATATAAACTTTAGCAATTGAAGTTGAAATGATGAAAACGTCAAGTCGTCAGAAATCAATTAAGTTTACGTTTGAGAGTTGAATTCAATCAAAATTTAACCTTATGTAAGAGAGAGGTGTTCACAGGCGGATCGAGCTCGGGCCAAGAGATTCGTAGTCAGACGCGCTAACTACTGAACCACTGAAACCACACACCATTACATGAACACCACCGCAATATAACACACACTCACATCACCATCACCCCCCCATCCCTACACCACACCACACATCACCACCACAAACACCACACACCCTCCCTTTAAGGCCACAGGGACCACACAACACACCTCAGGAAGCCGAAACAACATGAGAGGGAAAGAACGTTATAAAGATGCCTTGGCTCTGTGAAAATTAATGATCACTCGAGAAACTGAAGGAAGATATAAAACTTAGGTGTAAAAATCGTCTTCCTCTGACCAAAACTTCTTTCCCGACTCCACAAAGGTTACAGGAAATGTCTAAAAGGAAAGTTTCATTTAAATTTATTCGTTTAATTCTAATATTTATTCCTCCTTCATTTGTTTTATATCTACCAACATTTTCCTTATACTTTTTGTATCTATAATTTTTTTTCTAAGATAGATAGAAGGGCGAGGATGCTATTTCATATTCACACAATCTACTTTGATATGTGTTTTTCCAATTTTTTGTAGTGTGTGTGTGTGTGTGTGTGTGTGTGTGTGTGTGTGTGTGTGTGTGTGTGTGTGTGTGTGTGTGTGTGTGTGTGTTGTTGATTGTATTTGTTGTTGTTGTTGTTATTCTTCTTAAAAATATGGAACACAAGATGAAAGAAAGGAAAATTATGAGGAGGAGGAGGAGGAGGAGGAGGAGGAGAAAGAGTAGGCGGAGGCGGAGGAAGAGGAAGAGGAAGAGGAGGAGGAAGAGGAGGAGGAACTAAAAGGAAAGGAGAGATGGAGGGAGGAAGGGAAGGAGGAATGAGGTTCATGTTACAATTAAAACTATGATGAGGCTTCACTGCACGTCTCTGAGCTTCTGTTACTCTCTCTCTCTCTCTCTCTCTCTCTCTCTCTCTCTCTCTCTCTCTCTCTCTCTCTCTCTCTCTCTCTCTCTCTCTCTCTCTCTCTCATTCTCTCTCATTCTCTCAATTTCTAATAGCACTCAAACCTGAAACCTTTGCATTATTTAGCTGCATCTGGGACCTACTATATTCCGTTCACTTTAACTTGGCGCACAGACCCCGCCCACCCTCCCCTCCCTCCCTTGGCCCTACAGATTGAAGTGATGTTTCGTCTTGTGGTCGGGTCGATCGATACATGTGGTTAGCGATTGGTCTCTGGTTGATTAATGTGATTGGCTGTTGTTCTCTAGCGCGTAAAAAGAGGAAGAAGGTTCAACCAATGATATCCAAAGAAAATCAAAATCAAAGTCAGAAGTAAAAGAAAAAAAAGACAAAAAAATATACATACTTATTCCAATACATTTAGAAAACAACATAATATAGCAAAAAATAAAAGAATAATCGAGGCAAGAGAGAGAGAGAGAGACTGGAAGAAGAGAAGAGAAGAGAAGAGAAAAGAAGAGGGGAGAGAGAAAGACAGTGGAAGAAAGGGAAATGAGGTGGAGAGAACAAACGTAGAATAAAGAGATGGAGGAGGAAAGGACAAAGGCGAAGGAAAAAGAGAAAGGAAAGTGTGTGAAAAGAAAGGTGAAGAAAAGAGAGAAGGAGATAGAAAGGAGGAGGAGGAAGAGAAGGAGGAGGAGGAGGGGTCGAGGAGGAGGAGGAGGAGGAGGAGGAGGAGGAGGAGGAGGAGGAGGAGGAGGAGGTATCTCTACTGAGCACCTCCATCAAGTAACAGCAGAGGATGGTTTGCCAATTTCCCGAGTGGAGAGAAATGTGAGGAAAGAGAGAGTGGAGGAAAGGAGGAAGTGAATGGAGGATGTGGAGAGAGGAGAGAGAAGGAGAAATGGTGCGGAGAGAAAGAGGGGATGAAGGGAGGGAGGGAGGGAGGGATTATTAGCAGAGGGAGAGGAGTGGGAGCGAAAGAGGGCAAGAACGAGGATAATGAGAGAGAGAGAGAGAGAGAGAGAGAGAGAGAGAGAGAGAGAGAGAGAGAGAGAGAGAGAGAGAGAGAGAGAGAGAAGCACAACCATCCCCTTACCCCCCACACCCAACTCTTCGACATGACAAGAGAGGAAGGAAAGGAGGCTGGGCGGGGGGAGAGGGAGAGAGAGAGAGAGAGAGAGAGAGAGAGAGAGAGAGAGAGAGAGAGAGAGGCAGGCACGCGCGGGAGGATAGAGAAGGAGAGAGGAGGAGGAAGGAGGAGGGAAGAGGGTAGTAAGGACAAGTTACAACCCAGGTATTGGTTGAGAAAGAAATACTAGGCCATATTCTACCAATAGCAGCACTGAGAGCGCGGCCTGCCACCTAGCGCCACTAACCATAAATACTGACGAGATTAAACAAAATAATTTCACCAATTGCCCATAACCTCTCGCTGGTGACAAGGGGTGGTGATGCTCCTCCCGTGAGAAGCTTCGGATACATTGTGAGGGAAGGAGGGAAGGGCAGGGAGGGAAGGAGGGAGGGTAGGAGGGAAGGGAAGGGCGAATCTTCAGAGCGTGCGATCACCATAGTAAGTTGTGACGCAGAATGGCATGTGTGACGAACGATATTACTGCATTGAGAGAGAGAGAGAGAGAGAGAGAGAGAGAGAGAGAGAGAGAGAGAGAGAGAGAGAGAGGAAAGAAAAAAAACTCGTATATAACCATCATGAACGAACAAGAGAGGCTATAGGGTGTCAGAGGCGCAAAATGTATTACTTGTCATAACACGAGGGTGAGGCGGTGACAAGAAGGCGTTTACTCTCCACCCTTCCCTCACAACACACTCCAAGGCGACGGAATTAAGCACCAGAGAACACTTCCTTACATTTACTCACCTTTAGAGGGGAGAAAAACTACACTACGACGCCCCTTGAAGCTCCCTAAGGCGACGAGGACGAAGAGGGGACGAGGACGAGGCTTTAGGCAGGAGTAACTTTGGTCCTACTGACGTGTCTTTGATGTTATGTCATTAAGAGGCAAAAGGGAAGTTGGCCCGCACGATTTTACCGCCGGGCGCCACCTGAGCACATATTTGCCTTCACCCAACTTACGCCAAGAGCCCGACAGACAGTCAACACCCCGAGAGGGAAGTGTAGGACATAGAAGGGTGACACGGCGGCTCGGGACACTAATGGGAGAGGGTTGATGTACACCACGACTAGTATTGGTTGTGTTTTGAGAATTTATTGTACTCTCTCTCTCTCTCTCTATCTATCTCTTTCTCTCTTTCTCTCTCTCGCTCTCTCATCCGTGCTGTCCTTGAGGCAAAGCGCTTCCTCTCAAGGGCGGGCGCCACTCTGACCGCGCCTCCTCCTCCTCCCCCTCCTCCTCCTCCTCTTTCTCATCCTCCTCCTCCTAACCGGACTAGCTTGAAAGAAACAGGTTCAGGTCTGTTAGTTGAAGACATGACCAGATTCCCCGATGAGGTTCAGATCATTGGGAGTCAGTGTTAACCAATCCCGTGCGTCCCTCAGTCTGCGAAAATCGGTCTTCTCTTACGTCAGCCAATTACAGCGTTTGTTGACCTTGGCTTGTCCAATCACGCGCCTCGCCGGGACTCTAAGGGCCAGAGCACCATCACGAGTGAGCAAGGCCCTTAGAGAAGACCATTCAAGGGGTGATGAGGCTTGTGTGGACCATGGCTCTCCTCCTTTTCCTTCTCCTCCTCCTCCTCCTCCTCCTCTTCCTTCTAATACTACTACTATTACTACAACTCGTCTCCCTGCTCCTACTCCCCTCCTTTTTCTTTTCCAGCTCCTTATTGACTTCCTCTTCTTCTTCTTCCTCCTCCTCCTCTTCCTCTTCTTCTTCTTCCTCCTCCTCCTCTTCCTCTTCTTCTTCCTCCCCCTCCCTCAAGGACTCACGCTCCGTAATAAGTACCAAGATCACAACCCCATTTCACAGAAGGACGAGGCCATTCTGGTGGAAACAAAATACATTTACTCGCAAAATATTACTGAAGTCACCGTTTCATCATCATCTTCACTCTCATAACGGTCTCATGTTCTCATTCCCCGCCTGGAAATTCTCGAGACTCTAACGGAAAGGAAGAAAACTGGCGGACGTGTAGACAAGAAAATTACTGAATGAAGCATATTTGTGTATCTTTTTTTTTTATCCCATTTATGAATATATTTAACATCTGCATCTTAATTTCTTTTCCTGCACTAAGGATTGGAGGTTTCATTGTGTTATAAGACTTAGTTTCATCCACAAATTAAAGTTAAATAACATTATAAGGAAAGTTAAAGAGACGAAAGGGTAAAGAGCGTTCCTCCCTCTCATAGCAACACTTGAGGACTAATTATTAAAGCTAGCTCACAATCTATCACCTCAATCGTCCTTCAAGTATATCAACACATGATTATTATTTTCAAGAGTGACAAGTTTTCTCTGGAGATGCGTACAACTTACCATATTTTTTTTTCCATCATTACGTAGTTGACACCTGCGCCCTTCACTTGTCCTTGAGACCATGTGGCATTGCGTGCTAATGAGAGACAAACAGCGTGGGAAGACCATGTAGGAGGAGGAGGAGGAGGAGGAGGAGGGGAAAGAGAAAGAGAGAGAAAGAGAAATAAAGAAAGAGA
The DNA here is from genome assembly GCA_029783475.1 of Metacarcinus magister. Classification (NCBI taxonomy): domain Eukaryota; kingdom Metazoa; phylum Arthropoda; class Malacostraca; order Decapoda; family Cancridae; genus Metacarcinus; species Metacarcinus magister. The sequence continues at coordinate 1,226,307 of JAPQNM010000014.1, read as the reverse complement.
GAGAGTTAGCAATCAGTAACGATGGTATCACGTGAATGCAACGTAACATCGCCACATCAAAGAATAGAAAGAAAAAAACGAAGAGAAACCGAGAGGGCGAGAAAGATAAATAAAAAAAAACATACAAAAAATAGAAATTCAATGGAGAGGAAAAGAAGGCGAGGAAAAACCTGCTACTGAATGACACGGAAAGGAGACTCGTTTGATACATAACCTATCCTCGTTGGCCCTTCAAATGCTGTCTAACAAAGAGGGTGAACTTAGAATAGAAGACATCATTAGCAGCTGACATAGTAGTACCAAGGAGAATATCAACCCTCCACTCCCTCTCCCTCTCTCCCTCTCTCTCTCTCTCTCTCTCTCTCTCTAAAAGGAGATTGAAAATAAAACTCTAAAAAAAGAATACTTGCCCTACAACTCATACAAGACAAAACACCACAAGGAAAAAGAACGAAAAGAAACGACATATGAAAGGCTTCCGGAACACCACCTCGTCAAAAGAACGTACACACATAAAAAAAAAAAAAACATACACACACACACACACACACCACCACCAACAACAACAACACAAAAAGACAGGAAATAGTGACAGAAATCCTGACCCAATTAACAGCAGGAGCCACTAGACAGAAAGAAAAAAAAGGGTAGGGGAAGAAAAGGTACTACAAGGAAGTGTCCATCAAAAGGCAGTTGAGGGAAATGTTGGCGCTAAGAACTCCCTATTTTTTTTTAGAGGGCGTGGGGGGGTGACACCTGTTCTTTGAGAGGCCACACTAATTGGTCCAGCAGGTAACCAGACCAAGGATACCTACAAGGGGACATGAAGGGAGAGGAAGTGAACAGAAAGAGACATAGAAGGAACATAGAGGTACGATGTGTGGGTAGGAAGACCTATAACAGGGAAGTGAATTAGTATATTGAAAGAGGTAGGTGCCGTTGAGGGAAGTTTACAAGGGGACCGTCAGCTTAGGTTCATAAGTTAAGATTAAGTACAAAATATACTAGTGAGTTATTGGGTTTCAGGAGAATTCGTGCGACTGCAACCTGTGAACAAGACTTAACCGGAGAGTTACACAAGTTCACAGAAGAGTTTGTTTACCTAAATCCTCGCTAATATGTATGTATGTGTGTGTGTGTGTGTGTGTGTGTGTGTGTGTGTGTGTGTGTGTGTGTGTGTGTGTGTGTGTGTGTGTGTGTGTTGTTTCACTGTGACAAATTATGCAAAAAAACAAAATAAATCTGATAAGTGTATGAGGCTGAAAACTTGTCAGCTAAAGGAGGAAGGAAGGAAGGAAGGAAGGAAGGAAGGAAGGAAGGAAGGAAGGAAGGAAGGAGGGAGAGGTAAAAAATTTCTCCTTCCTCACACAACACCTACTTGAAAGGGATAATTAGGCCAATCAGCGAGCGCCTTTACTCAAGCAACAGCCAATTACTGAGCCGTAAACACGTGTTGTAAATTTAGAGCGCGAGGAAAAATCCTGACGAGCGTACCTTAAAAGTGCTCATTATTTTTTTTGGATAGTTACCGCTGCTGCTACTACTTCTACTACTACTACTACTACTACTACTACTACTACTACTACTACTACTGCTACTACTACTACTACTACTACTACAGCACCTCTAGAAAAAAATGAAGAACTAACACGACTAAGTAATCTTCAAAATATATATCTTCTTTAAAAATCAATAACAGGAAAAAATATTAAGTAATTTTTTCATCTAGATACAATATTAATATACTAATTCTTCCATCTCCACTACAACCCAGCATCTTTTCCCTCCTCGCCTCAAGCACAAGGTCATACTCTATTTTCTCCTCTTACTTCATAAACTTCCCTTGTATACCTACTGCTCTAACGCAAGAAAATACACATAAAATTACACTACATACAATCCTTCCACATTTTCCTATCTTACACGATAAAAAAACCCATAAAAATAGCTACTCTAGTTATGGTATTTTCGTTGCTATCTCAAATCAGCGTTTTTTTAAGTAGATGAAAAAATAATAAAGATTCTACGTAACAAATTTTTTAGCCACGCAGTCCACGTCTTCCCTTCCGTTCTTCCACATCCATAATCCTATTCCTGCCTGTATATAGCCGCCTCCCGCAATTCCCGAGGCGCTGCAAGGCTTTCACAAAACTGCTAACAAGTCTGCATACATTTAACTCAACAGCAGCCAAAAAACAGCACGTCATCTGCATACATCAAGGCTTGTATGTCACCCTTGATTCCGTGCTGCTGTATTCTGACTCTTTTCAACACAGACATACATACACACACACATACATACGTCTTTTCTAGCTGTTACTACTCCTCTTAAGACTATTTCTACATCTACTACTCCTACAATACTACTACTACTACTGTTAATAATAATACCAGTTATAGATAAATAAATAAAAATAGCTAACAAACTAAGATTCATACTTTTCTAATATTTTACTGCTATAATCTTTTTCTTCCTGATAAGATATTTCTCTATTGCTCTGATGACTGGTGGTAGGAGGGTGTAGAAGGTAATGGAGTGGAGAGATGAAAAGGGTTGTATTAGTGATTCTCTCTCTCTTCTCTTCTCTGTCGTAGATATTACACCATCCTTAACCTGCCTTCCTTCCTCCCATCCTTCCTTCCTCCTCCTCCTCCTCCTCTTCCTGGACCGTTCAAAGAGGACAATCAATCAAAGAGTTTTTCGTATTCAAGACACAGACGCAGATAAGAACCAACATCTATCGTATCTTGAAATGTTGCAGATTCAGTAAAGCTTCAAGATTTATACCCGAAGGAAAAAAGAAATCATAAAAAAAATGCCTCAACCTTCACTCACTCTCCCTCCTGACCACTCACTCCCTGGATAATAGAAGACAGACAGATAAATGGAACAAAATGTGGGATATATAAAAGAAAAGAGGAAGTTTCTGAACCATTTGTCATTAAGTTGAAACATTGATCAAACTTCATCCATCCGTCAATCCGTTTTTTTGTTTTACTGGGATTACGTAAGAAGGGAAGGATTATTTTCAAAACTTAGGACTGGAAAGAGTAATGTTTTCCCTTTTTTCTTTTTTTCCCTCTTCAACACATGTCATTAAGAGGGTAACTGATTATCCCAGCCGAGGGTCAGTTAGGAAAAAAAGGAAAAACTAAAGGAAAGAAATGTGAGTCAAATTACGAACTGAGAGAGAAAAAAAATCAATGTTCTTAATTCAATTCTCGTCAGTTATCGTTAATTTTTTCTCCCTTTAGTGTTTTTTAAGTTTGATTTTTTCTACCCTATCACATTACCAGAAAGTGTAAGTGTTCACATTTTTTATACCAAGAGGTCTTTTAAATTAAGAAGTAAATAATGATATGAGCTTAAGAAACATTTATATCCAGTAAATCATAATATTTTGAAATCTACGACACACATACACATTATACTATGGACATATGATATACAAAAACAATACACTGCAACTTTAAACCGTATGGTCCCTCTACCTTACACCTGCATCTCCCTCACCTGTGTGCCGCCGGGGATTACACCTGTCTATGCCTCAGGTGAAGGAAGAAAGGAAGGACACTCATTGTTCCACCTGCCTAGCCTGGCCACACAAAATGCCATAGTCCTTTGTTCCTGTCTCTCTCTCTCTCTCTCTCTCTCTCTCTCTCTCTCTCTCTCTCTCTCTCTCTCTCTCTCTCTCTCTCTCTCTCTCTCTCTCTGAAACAATACTAATTTCTTTATCTTTCCTTGCACATTCCTCACATAATATTCATTGCTTCGTCACAAACTTTCCCATTTATTTCATCGAGCAATCTGAAGACAACACAAGACCAACAAAATAAAACTAAACTCATTTCTCTCTGTCAATATAAAAAAAATAGTAACTTTCTCCATCTCATTACGTGTCCAGGTGAACGTAAAGGTGTTTTTTTTGACAGGTAACAACCACTCAAGATGTTTGCATCGTTAAATTCTACTGTCAGGTGAACGAGTAGCTTATGATGATGATGATGATGATGGTTAAGTACTACATGAGTGGAAAATACTGAAATGATGTACAGTTTAGAGAAATATATTATACACACACACACACACACACACACACACACACACACACACACACACACAAATAGAAGAAAAAAATAGATACAGTGCATTCCAAAGTCACATACAAAAAAATAAATGACAAAAAAATAAATGTTGTGACAAAAAAAGTAAAAGAAAAACTCAAAATAAGTTCAACTGAAAAAAAGCCACCAAAAAAAAAGAGGGAAAGAAAAAGAGAGAGAGAGAGAAAAAAAAATAGTCTCTGTAAACATCTGACCCAGAGACAAACGAGCTTACTCTCTGTTTTTCATCTCATGTTCCCGTAATTTTCGACAGTGGGATGCATGCAGTGTTTTCTGTGGTGGAATGCTTTGTTTTTTTGGGGGGCATACACACACACACACACACACACACACACACACACACACACACACACACACACACACACACACACACACACACACACACACACACACACACACACACTCTCTCTCTCTCTCTCTCTCTCTGGTAATGGTGGTGATGGTGATAAAATTGGGTGATGGTGAAGACTGATGGTGTAGATTCTATTCCTATTGATGGTGATGACAGATAGATAGTGATGCTATGAGAAAGAGAGAAAGAGAGAGAAAGAGAGAGAGAAAAAAAGAAAGAGAAAGATAGGAGGGAAAGAAAGAACATCCTGCATCTCGAAAGGTCACCAAATCTAACGCAAACAAAAACAGATAAGAGAGAGAGAGAGAAGAAAAAAAAAGTTCACCTAACTGACAGGAGGGAGAGGGGAGAGAGGAGAGGAGAGGAGAAGGGAGGAGGGTAAGGGAGAGAGTAAGGGCGGAGGACGTGACCTTTTACTACCGATCTAGCCAGTGACCTTGATCCTAGGGCGGTGTTCCAGTGCATGTGGTCAATAAATAAAGCAATATTGGTATTAGAATCACCTTAGGAAATATTCATATGCAGCGAGAGTGCCTTTAGGGGGGGGGAGAGAGAGAGAGAGAGAGAGAGAGAGAGAGAGAGAGAGAGAGAGAGAGAGAGAGAGAGAGAGAGAGAGAGAGAGAGAGAGAGAGAGAGAGTGAGAGAGAGAGAGAGAGAGAGAGAGAGAGAGAGAGAGAGAGAGAGAGAGAGAGAGAGAGAGGACGATACAACTGTTATAGATGAACGAACGAAATTGACGAGACGAGGTGGCCAAGTGGGACGATAGAGGAAGAGGAGGAAGAGGAAGAGGAGGAGGAGGAGGAGGAGGAGGAGGAACACATAGGAAGAACAAACAGCAACAGGCCTGCTGGCCCTTACAAGGCTGTTTGTGAGTACACTATCTAATCTAGAGTGAAGGATACAGGATAGTAAGGGTGAAGGCTTCTCTCCCCTAGTTTAAGTAGAACATATGATGAAAACAAGTTTTTATACACTATTTCAGGATGGCAGAGTCTGTTTGATTACTCCTGTAGTGTACATAGCCTTTCTTTGACCTTCTTAAATGCTGCTGCATCAAGATAAGGCTCACTAGAATTAGGTATATGGAGGCAGAAAACAATTCAATTCCCACCGCTCGCTCGGTCATGACCGGCCGATCAAAATCTTCACTACTGACTCTGTCACCGGTGCCAATGGCTATGGAAGTGATTTATTTTCATTCTTAAATACTGCTGCATCAAGATAAGGCTCACTAGAATTAGGTATATAGAGGCAGAAAACAATTCAATTCCCACCGCTCGCTCGGTCATGACCGGCCGATCAAAATCTTCACTACTGACTCTGTCACCGGTGCCAATGGCTATGGAAGTTATTTATTTTCATTGTTAAATGCTGCTGCATCAAGATAAGGCTCACTAGAATTAGGTATATAGAGGCAGAAAACAATTCAATTCCCACCGGTCGCTCGGTCATAACCGGCCAATCAAAATCTTCACTACTGACTCTGTCACCGGTGCCAATGGCTATGGAAGTTATTTATTTTCATTCTTAAATGCTGCTGCATCAAGATAAGGCTCACTAGAATTAGGTATATAGAGGCAGAAAACAATTCAATTCCAACCGCTCGCTCGGTCATGACCGGCCGATCAAAATCTTCACTACTGACTCTGTCACCGGTGCCAATGGCTATGGAAGTTATTTATTTTCATTCTTAAATGCTGCTGCATCAAGATAAGGCTCACTAGAATTAGGTATATAGAGGCAGAAAACAATTTAATTCCCACCGCTCGCTTGGTCATGACCGGCCGATCAAAATCTTCACTACTGACTCTGTCACCGGTGCCAATGGCTATGGAAGTTATTTATTTTCATTCTTAAATGCTGCTGCATCAAGATAAGGCTCACTAGAATTAGGTATATAGAGGCAGAAAACAATTCAATTCCCACCGCTCGCTCAGTCATGACCGGCCGATCAAAATCTTCACTACTGACTCTGTCACCGGTGCTAATGGCTATGGAAGTTATTTATTTTCATTCTTAAATGCTGCTGCATCAAGATAAGGCTCACTATAATTAGGTAAATAGAGGCAGAAAACAATTCAATTCCCACCGCTCGCTCGGTCATGACCGGCCGATCAAAATCTTCACTACTGACTCTGTCACCAGTGCCAATGGCTATGGAAGTGATTTATTTTCATTCTTAAATGCTGCTGCATCAAGATAAGGCTCACTAGAATTAGGTATATAGAGGCAGAAAACAATTCAATTCCCACCGCTCGCTCGGTCATGACCGGCCGATCAAAATCTTCACTACTGACTCTGTCACCGGTGCCAATGGCTATGGAAGTTATTTATTTTCACTCTTAAATGCTGCTGCATCAAGATAAGGCTCACTAGAATTAGGTATATAGAGGCAGAAAACAATTCAATTCCCACCGCTTGCTCGGTCATGACCGGCCGATCAAAATCTTCACTACTGACTCTGTCACCGGTGCCAATGGCTATGGAAGTTATTTATTTTCATTCTTAAATGCTGCTGCATCAAGATAAGGCTCACTAGAATTAGGTATATAGAGGCAGAAAACAATTCAATTCCCACCGCTCGCTCGGTCATGACCGGCTGATCAAAATCTTCACTACTAACTCTGTCACCGGTGCCAATGGCTATGGAAGTTATTTATTTTCATTCTTAAATGCTGCTGCATCAAGATAAGGCTCACTATAAATAGGTATATAGAGGCAGAAAACAATTCAATTTCCACCGCTCGCTCGGTCATGACAGGCCGATCAAAATCTTCACTACTGACTCTGTCACCGGTGCCAATGGCTATGGAAGTGATTTATTTTCATTTTTAAATGCTGCTGCATCAAGATAAGGCTCACTAGAATTAGGTATATAGAGGCAGAAAACAATTCAATTCCCACCGCTCGCTCGGTCATAACCGGCCGATCAAAATCTTCACTACTGACTCTGTCACCGGTGCCAATGGCTATGGAAGTTATTTATTTTCATTCTTAAATGCTGCTGCATCAAGATAAGGCTCACTATAATTAGGTATATAGAGGCAGAAAACAATTCAATTCCCACCGCTCGCTCGGTCATGACCGGCCGATCAAAATCTTCACTACTGACTCTGTCACCGGTGCCAGAGGAGGAGGAGGAGGAGGAGGAGGAGGAGATGTTGTTCCCTCTTTTGTAAATTTCTTCCTCCATGTGCCTTATCGGAGTGTCACAAGAGAGCTCATGGCCTCTCGTTCCCTTGTTTTACGGCGGGAAGCGTCGTTCCTGCTGATGGCAAATATTCTGGCCGCCTCGGGGGAAGGGGAAGGAGGAAGGGGAAGGGTTTGCTGAGATCCAGCGCGCCACTCCCTTCCCCAATGACCCCCTCCTGCACCCCTTCTCCTTCCCTCCTCCCCACTGTCCTGATTGTGACCTGAGGCAGCGTGCGTGCTTGAGGGAAATTGGAGCATTAAAGAAGAAGAAGAATATGAAGAATATCAAGAAGAAGAAGAGGAGAAAAAGGAGAAGAAGAAGAAGAAGATTAAGATAGAGATGGAAAGATACAAAACTGAGTTATTAAAGACCTCCTCAACATTTAATACCACTCAAATATAAGCAAAAATATCACTCGTGTACCTTGCCCACCACCACCACGTCCACCACCTATCAGTAAAACATCGAAACACGGCGACCTTCACACACACACACACACACACACACACACACACACACACACACACACACACACACACACCACTTTCCCACCTCCATACCCTCCCTCAGTAGAGAAGTAGTTTTAAAAGCCTCTACGGATCAAAGGAATCCACGTAGGTAAGTGAAGACAGAAAATGTATCAACGCAAATCCAGAAGAAATTTGCCTCGAGTATGCATCGCAGTGGAGGTCGAATCTGGATGATATATGGATGAGCCACGTCACCCGGACACAGCACATCGTGGGAGGGAGGAAAGGGTGTACCTGGCTATGTGTTTCCGGGAGTGTCAGAGTGTGTGGAGGCAGCGTGTAGGAGGCAGAACATAAGACATTGCAAGTAAGAGGATCAGGATGTGTAAGGGGATGTAGGAAAGTAGGAGGTGCATGTAGGGTGAATGACTATAAGGGAGTGGATAGGGTGTGGATGGAAGGTGTAAGGAGTAAATGAGATAATAAGACATGGATGGAAATAGAATATGTGAGATGGACTTTGGATATGAAGAGTGACTTGATGATTGAGTGGGAGGTGTGGAGAGGTGTGGAGAGGTGTGTGGAGGTGTGGAGAGGTGTGGAGAGGTGTGTGGAGAGGTGGAGAGGTGTGTGGTGGTGCATCTCAAGTGTTGTGTTTGCGTGGGTGATGCGTAGTGGTGTTGTGCAATGAGTAAAGTGTTGGAGTGTTTGTTTGCATGGGTTAGGTGGTGGTGTGTGGGAGAGGAGGTGGTGAAGGTGGTGGTGTAATGTTGATGTATATGGTGATGAATTGTAATTAGTGGAGTTATTAGGCATGTTAATTATCATGTAGTATTGTATTATTATTATTATTATTATTATTATTATTATTATTATTACTATTATTAATGTATTTTTTTTATTTATCTACTTTTTTTCTTGCTGTCATAATTAGCACTTGTGGAAATTATATATTCTCTCTCTCTCTCTCTCTCTCTCTCTCTCTCTCTCTCTCTCTCTCTCTCTCTCTCTCTCTCTCTCTCTCTCTCTCTCTTCCCCCAAACAGAGAGACAAGCAAGGACAGACAGACAGACATACACATTCCAAGATTCCAACCAAACTGGAATCAACAAGGACTGGAGAGAGAGAGAGAGAGAGAGAGAGAGAGAGAGAGAGAGAGAGAGAGAGAGAGAGAGAGAGAGAGAGAGAGAGAGAGAGAGAGAGAGAGAGAGAGAGAGAGAGAGAGAGAGAGAGAGAGAGAGAGAGAGAGAGAGAGAGAGAGAGAGAGAGAGAGAGAGAAAAAAAAAAATAGATGGATTGTCACTATATATTTCGCTTTCCATTTTACTCCCTTTTTTTTTGTATTCTTTCATGTCTTTTTTCTAACTAATTGCATTCAATCACACGCTGTGGCTCTTCTATTGCCTTTAATTTCTCTCTTTAACGCACACAATTGCAGCCTCACGACATGCAAGGCCAAAAAAATATATATAGAAAAAAAAGTATTCCAGTCACTTTTTTTTTTTTTATTTTAAGCTCGTAGCGTTTCCTGTTTTCTTTATAATTTTGAATATTTCCACCAAAGACTTAAACATTAAATATGAAAGAAGGTGAAAAGTTGGCGAGACTTATTATTACGGTGTATTTATTAAGATTAGGATACGGTTTAGATATTTTAAGTTGAGTTCATAGTAAGTTGATTGCCTTTCCATGCACGGTAAGAAAATGTGACAGAGATTAACCCATACATACACCTTTACCTATACGTTTACCCTATTCAGTGACAAGGGAGACGTCAAAATTCATACAGTCACTATAATATTTTCCCTGATTACCTTCTCACTCCAATAAACATGTTGAACGAGAGAAAGTTACCTATTCACAACCTCCTCCCAACCTTTCAACGCCTCTATAAGCACACTGCACACCATGCTAGACAGATAGAGAGTTGAACAGTCTTTCTACATCATGGATACGTTCATCCTCTCTTATCCTCGCTTGAATCTGATGTGTTAAGCCTCCACCTAGTGACAGCAAGACCGTGACTCAATGCATATAAGACAAAAAAAATATAATATACAAACTTATTCTACCGGACGAAGTGACATATTGCATTAGTGTTGAAGATGACGATTTGTATTTAAGATTATAAGACACCTGTACTAATGACGTGTATATAAACAGGTTAATGAGGGAGAGACGTGTGTGGTGTCAGAAATAAATGGTTTATGTTAGATTTCTTAAACCAGGTTATGAAACTCTTCTTAAAGGTGAGAGAGAGAGAGAGCGAGAGCGAGAGAGAGAGAGAGAGAGAGAGAGAGAGAGAGAGAGAGAGAGAGAGAGAGAGAGAGAGAGAGAGAGAGAGAGAGAGAGAGAAAATGAAACTAAAGCACAATCCTGAAGAAATACGAAACTAAATGTAAATCAACGACACCAAATGGATGAGAGAACGAAAGGAAGGAATGAAGTGCATGAGAAGGGAGAAGAAATAAACGAGAATAGGAAATAAAAGGATAATGAAGGAAAGACATATAAATACAGAAGGGGGAAAGGTATTTTTAAGAACGTGCCAAAATTATAACCAACACTCTCTCTCTCTCTCTCTCTCTCTCTCTCTCTCTCTCTCTCTCTCTCTCTTTTGATCATTGACTCTCACGTGAATCGAGGTGAATCTGAGAGAGAGAGAGAGAGAGAGAGAGAGAGAGAGAGAGAGAGAGAGAGAGAGAGAGAGAGAGAGAGAGAGAGAGAGAGAGAGAGAGAGAGAGAGAGAGAGAGAGAGAGAGAGAGAGAGAGAGAGAGAGAGAGAGAGAGAGAGAGAGAGATAAAGAGAGTGAGAGAGAGAAGTGAGCTGCATTGGGAGGATCGAAAACCGTAAGAGGAACATAAGGAAGAGATTAAGGAGAGCAAGAGTAGGATGAGGAGGAGGAGGGGGAAGAGGAGGAGGAAAGGAAGCATAGAGTGATTACAGGGTGTGGTTACATTAGTATTGACGCATGTCGTGAGTGGATTGTTACGCATCACACTCAATGACAGAACCTTGAACTCATAACGTAGTCTTCCTTCTCCCTCCTGCCTCCTGTCTCCTGTATCCTCCTCCTCCTCCTCGTCCTCCTCCTCCTCCTTGATGCGTTACTTCCCTCACGCCCTGGACAATTAGGAGGAGGAGGAGGAGGAGGAGGAAGAGAGTGTTTACCGTATAGTGCAAGATATTTATAAAGAAAAAGTTGATCAAATTATGTTTTTATCATTTTCAAGTTAAGGAACAAAGAAAAAATAGCTTAAATAAAGGAGATAATCGGAGAATTGATGAGAAGAAAGAGGAAGTGAAGATGGAAGAGAAAGAGGAAGAGAAAGAGGAAGAGAAAGAGGAAGAGGAGGATAGGCATTATTCCTTGGCTATATAATTGTTCAGTAGATAAAGAAGAATTATTAACTTAGTATACTTTTTATTCCTCTCCCTTCCTACCTTACTGAATAACTTAACACGTGATTCCTGCCTGCCTCTCCCTCTCCCTCTCTCTCTGCCTACGTTATATATATTCATTAACTAATATGAACCCGTATATAACCTTTCTTTATAATTGAACTCATGATTATTTTGATGTTCAGGAAATAAGCTTCAATCGCTCTAATCACCATCACCATTACCAACAGCAATACCATCGTTATCAATTACGTTATCACCAGAGATTATAAACATTGCAGAACTAGAGGTAAAAATAAATAAATGATGATAATAAATATAACGAGGATGGGAATATGGATGGGAAAAAAAATATGTGTCTAGTTTATTGGGAAAGTTTTGTAATTTGAAATACTTGTCCCAGCATTCACTTTTCATTCCCCGTGTGTAGAGGGAAACAAAGTCACGTCAACAGACATTTACGACGGATGGGAAAAGGGGGGAAAAAAAAAATATACCATGAAAAGAAATAGAATAAAGAGAAACATGAAAGGCAGCAAACAGGAAAATAGAAAATAGTGAGGAAATTCAGACGAGAGAAAAAGAGACAGAAAGAAAGACTAAAAAAAAACACAATTATTGAAAGCTTAAAGGTAAAAGTTAAACAAATTCAAACAGTTAACAAAACGCCTAAAGAACAGGCGGCCGGCAGCTCCACCTAAATAAATAAAAAAAAAGAACTAAAAAACATACTGGTGCTTCTAAATAAAGAGAATTTTGAGCTCCACACACACACACACACACGTTCACACACACACGTTCACACACATACACAAAAAAAAAACGGGGGATGGGTTGAAAAATATATAAAGGGCAGGTAACTGTTTTACACTAGGAAAGGGAATTCAGTTTGCTCAATATAAAGGCAAAAAGGGGAATGAAACTGAAGCAAAGAGACGAAAGCGAGTTAAAGCACACACACACACACACACACACACACACACACACACACACACACACACACACACACACACACAGTTGATTCCAGGTAAAATATACAAGGACATATATAAATAAACATGTATTCAATATTTTACGAAAAGAATAACACACACACACACACACAGACACACACACACACACACCCACACCCACATCTAATGACCACTTAAACATCACAAACATTTAGCTGAATCACCAAAATAGATAGTGATTAACTAGCCAATTATCTCATATTAACACACTTCGTCCTCCTTTCATCCTTTCAGTAAGTATTTACACACCACACACACCACCACACACCACACCACAATTAACAAACATTCCTTCACACACTAACAACACCAACACACCTAACAAACACAACTAACAAACAGGGAAATAATACTGTATACATTTTCTTCGGTTTCAAGGGGAGGGAGAATATATTTTTACCTTTCCCATCATTACCTTTCACAAAATAAGAGGTTAATTGACAGGCTATAACGTGCAATTAATTAACAGGTGAAACACGTGTCCAGTGAATATTTAGCTAACGACTTAAACTGAATAAAACTTAATAAAAAAAAACTTGCAGCTAACATATCGAGAACACACACAAAAAAAAAGACTCATAGCCGCATTGCTCAAATCCGTCTCCTAATATTTAACATAGAAGAACAAGTGAATCTACTCCTGTTTATTTCTCTTCCCTACGCTATCTCTCTCCACCTTTACCTTAATTAAACCTTTAAAGATGAGAGTTTGAGGAAAAATATATAGATGACGGATGCGTTTTCTCCCCCTCCACACCTCGCAGGGGGAGCTAATGCAATTGGACATATTTGCTCTGGGACCTGGAATCTACGCAGCCCTTGAATATATATTACAAAATAGAATTGCATCACATTATTAACAAAACGATGCCAATTAGTATCGAGTGTCAGCGGGCGAGGTAAAGTTACACCCGAATGTGAGGGAAACGAAGCAAGAAAAATAATGTATGAGTAGGTTTTTAAATGCCTTGATGAGAGAGACTTGGCAACGAGTGCTCTGTTTGAGGAAGAGGAGGAGGAAGAGGAGGAGTAGGAGGAAGAGGAGGAGGAGGAGGAAGGTGTTTACCAGACGTATCGCTCCCTTCATTAAAACGACTGATGAAGCGAAGGAAAGGGAATACACACACACACACACACACACACACACACACACACACACACACACACACACACACACACACGCGCACACACACACACACCTTACCTCTCGTCTTCCAATCAATACTAATCTTAATCAATACCTCCATCTCCTCCTCCATCTCCTCCTCCTCCTCCTCCTCCTCTGTGTCTTCCTTCTTAAATAGTCTTCAGTGGACCAATTAGCGCCAATATTTATTTTTATCATTAATATTTATTTTTATCATTAATATTTATTTTTATCATTAATATTTATTTTTATCATTATTATTTATTTTTATCACTAATATTTATTTTTATCATTAATATTTATTTTTATCATTAATATTTATTTTTATCATTAATATTTATTTTTATCATTAATATATATTTTTATCATTAATATATATTTTTATCATTAATATTTATTTTTATCATTAATATATATTTTTATCATTAATATATATTTTTATTATTAATATTTATTTTTATCATTAATATTTATTTTTATCATTAATATATATTTTTATCATTAATATATATTTTTATCATTATTATTTATTTTTATCACTAATATTTATTTTCATCACTAATATTTATTTTTATCATTAATATTTATTTTTATCATTAATATTTATTTTTATCATTAATATTTATTTTTATCATTTATATTTATTTTTTATCATTAATATATATTTTTATCATTAATATATATTTTTATCATTAATATATATTTTTATCATTAATATTTATTTTTATCATTAATATTTATTTTTATCATTAATATTTATTTTTATCATTAATATTTATTATTATAATTATTAATATTTATTTACTCCAACAGCAACACTTCCTTAACATGTATTATTATTAATTTCAAAACCTTTAACTTCAATATAAGTTTTCGTGGATTTGTGATGAAAATGGATTCGTGAAATTTTTGGCCCGAAGATTTCCACCAGAATTTGCGTCCAAAATAGTTTAGTCATTTTACAAGTAAAGTAATAGTCCTACAACAAAGATGTATAGAAACAAAGTTGTTCAGCTTGACAAGTTCTATCTGATGGTGTCTCCCGTTTGTAAATTACTGTTTTGGTTTAGGAGAAAAATGTAATTAAATATAAGTTTCGTGTAAAATACAAATATATCAATATCTCCATTACTTACATTCCGATTACATTGTAGTAAAGCTCAAAAGAACAAGCGTCTCCTGCTCTATATTTACTATTACGTATGTTTTTTACGTAAACCTCATACTTTTCGAGTTATTTTGAAAAACATGATTTCATGAAAAAAATCTAAGGTGTCACCCTTGAAAATTTCATGAAAAATTTCCACACCTCAGAATTTCATGAAAATTTGTACATAAAGGTTTTCAGTCAAACTGAACACGAATCTGTACTCAGTTTCATCATTACTATAATATTAAACACTATATACGCATGTGTGATACGCCTAAAACTATTTATTCTCTCTATTTATATCTCTATCTCTATCGCGCTCTCTCTCTCTCTCTCTCTCTCTCTCTCTCTCTCTCTCTCTCTCTCTCTCTCTCTCTCTCTCTCTCTCTCTCCAAACTCCTACAGCAAAATCATAATATTCTCCCCCTCCTCCCCCTCCTCCTCCTCCTCCTCCTCCTCCTCCTCTGTGTCTTCCTTCTTAAATAGTCTTCAGTGGACCAATTAGCGCCAATATTTATTTTTATCATTAATATTTATTTTTATCATTAATATTTATTTTTATCATTAATAAGAAAAATTTGAATAAAATCATAATTTTTAAAAAAATCTATAAATCGAACACTTATAAAAGACCTCGGCAGTGTAAGGGTTAATACTGGCAATAAGTTATGTTTAACCTGCCATTACCACCGAAACGAAGGATGCGAGGGGATTTCATTGAAATGTTCAAGATAATCAAAGGATTCGATAATATCAATACAGAAGATTACATTACTTTTGATTGATCCAATATAACAAGAAGACATCATTCTTTTAAGATTACTGGTAAAAGATTCACATCAAACAAAGCCAAGCACTTCTTTTTCAATCGGATCGTTAACGTTTGGAACTCCCTGACGGCCAATGTCGTCGACAGTAAAACAATTACTACGTTCAAAAATAGACTTGACAAATATTTACAAGCCAATCCACAACTAAAATACTATCCGTTAACGTAGCAAACTTTGAGTAAGTTCATCCTGATGTACCTAACTTACGAAATGTCGATTCAAAAGACGTCGCTAGTGGCCTGACATCGCTTGCCAGGAAGTAGTGGTAGTGACAGTAGTGGTAGTAGTAGAGGTAGTAGTAGTGGTAGTGACAGTAGTGGTAGCAGTAGTGGTAGTAGTAGAGGTAGTAGTAGTGGTAGTGACAGTAGTGGTAGTAGTAGTGGTGGTAGTGACAGTAGTGGTTAGTAGAAGTGGTAGTGACAGTAGTGGTAGTAGTAGTGGTGGTAGTGACATTAGTGGTTAGTAGTAGTGGTAGTAGTAGTGGTAGTGACAGTAGTGGTAGTGACAGTAGTGGTAGCAGTAGTGGTAGTGACAGTAGTGGTAGTGACAGTAGTGACAGTCTGGTCCTGGTTGTCCTTCCTTTCCCTGCCAGCCATGGGTGGGGGGAGAAGCCTTCACCCTTACTATCCTGTATCCTTCACTCTAGACTAGATAGTGTACTCACAAACAGCCTCGTAAGGGCCAGCAGGCCTGTTGCTGTTTGTTCTTCCTATGTGTTCCTATGTTCCTCCTCCTTCCTTCCTTAATGCCTTCTCCTGCCACAATTTACTTACAAAATAAAGGATAAGAAACTACAACAACAACTAGACATAAATCACAAGAAATGTATAAATAAAATCACCAAACAACTCTAACCTTGACATCCAGCTGGCTATAATTCCCTACATGGCTGTGTGTGTGTGTGTGTGTGTGTGTGTGTGTGTGTGTGTGTGTGTGTGTGTGTGTGTGTGTGTGTGTGTGTGTCTGTGTGTGTAAGTATATATTCCCAGCCTCCTTTCACGACATTGCCGGACACATAATCCAAGAAGCTAAGGAAACTCATGCAAATATTATGTAAATCTAGGTTGAGTTTGTTTACTGCGGTCTTGAACATGTTGCTAAAGCTTGAGGCTGTTCAAGGGAGTCTAAGTTAGTAGCGAGGAAAGTCCGGGGAGTGACTGTAGGTACATGATGCTCCGGGGAAGTCCAGGAAACATGCACTGATATATGAAGGAATTTGTGGTCCAATTCATGAAAGTTTCTCTAGCTGGTACATTTGGTGAAGGAGTTTCTATCATGCTCAATTTTTTTTTTTAGTCCTTATCCGTTTGTCTGCCCTCTTCTTGTCTCTCTCCTTCACAAAACGTCTTCACAAAATATACCTTTATTCTTGATAATTTGTAAGGCGTCACATCAGAAGTCAAGAAGAAAGTGGCTTCGCGTGTAGGTAAAAAAATAAAGGTGTCACTTCTTGCAGGGATTTACAGGATACAGACATAAAGACTTGAAAGGTGGTGTGAAATATGGACGGAGCGTGATAAGACAGAGTAAGTGTAATGATTATAGACAAGACATAAAAACAGGAAGTAGAGGAGAAAGAATCCAGGAAGGGTAAGAACAATGAATGAAATAATATAATAAAGGAATGCAAGATTAAAGTACAAAATAAAGAGGAGAAGAAAAGATAAAAAATGTAGTGTCTAAGAGCATCAAGTGTGCATGAAATAACGCAAGTTTTAAGCACCTCAAAAAAAACTTAGAACATAAATCCACACATGACTCTGCTGTTCCTCACTACTTGACACGCAAATGTGGATAGCACTTCAATATTCTTACACCTTTCAAGTTTTCTTTGGCTTGCAGGGCGGCCCATTAAAAAGTAACAGTACATATTCCTTATTAAACCGTATCCCTTCAAAGCCTTGTACCAGAACTTATGTTGAAATACCCGTGTACATATTCGATTTAAAGTTAATATAAGCCTTTCCATTCTCCTCTCCCCCCCTTATCAGGCCTAGTTTATGAGGGACATCAATCTGCAATATACTAATTTCCTTTAGTTGTTATTTGAAATCATTCTTCTGATACAAACACTACGTTATTTGTATATTTGCATTTTGGATTAATTTGCTTTTTGAATACTAAATGTAACAGTTAATGGGTGAAAAGTCAGAAGCTTAGGATAGCAAAGAATAGTTAATGGAATAGAGAATCAAGAATGGTAGTAAGTAATTCAGTCACTCTTTTGTTCTTCGCATTAACTAAGTTTTCTGATAATTCCGTTCGTTCTGCGTGTGAAA
>JAPQNM010000014.1:1160845-1203345 GCA_029783475.1 Metacarcinus magister | reverse complement strand
GGTAGGTTAGGTTAGGTTAGGTTAGGGTTAGGTTAGGTTAGATTAGGTTAGGTTAGGTTAGGTTAAGGTTATCACAAAGGAAGGAGAGAGGAATAGATTCTTGATTTTCTTTTTTTATATATATTTTTTGTTAGTTTATTTTAAGGTCTGTAGGTGAGGGTGTGGGGGGAGTGCAGCTGCATATGCATGACGTTTATTTTCTGCTCCTCCTGCACGCATAGTTTTATTTCTATTTTTATGAAAGGTAAAGTGGAAAGGATGGGAGGAGGAGAAGGAGGAGAAGGAGGAGGAGAAGAAGGAGGAGGAGGAGGAGAGGAGAAGAAGAGAAGAAGGAGCAGGATTCCGATTAGATAATGGCTCTAGTATTATTTTATTTTATTTCTACTTCGTTATTCTATCTCTCTCTCTCTCTCTCTCTCTCTCTCTCTCTCTCTCTCTCTCTCTCTCTCTCTCTCTTTCTGTACGTCAGTTAGTTATTTAAAGTATTATAATTGTTTCAGTAAGTCTCTTTGCTAGTCCATATAATTTTTTCCCCCAATTTTTGAGTCCATTTCTAAGGCTATGAAGTTAAAATGTAAAAAATAAATAATAATAATAAGTGAAACTACTAAACGTTCATTGTGTTACGTATTTTTTTTTCATTTGTATTTGTATATATTTTTTTTCTTTTAACCAACAACCTCCTCCTCCTCCTCCTCCTCCTCCTCTTAATTCGTACTGAAACCACTACTTGAATATTTATCGTCTGCCTCATGAACGCGTAAAACGGCATTACTACTATATTATTAAACGTTCGCTGCATAAAGCCGTTACGGGATTATTAAGGTTCAGGGTTCATAAATGACGCTAGACTTTCATTCACACCTTTATTTCTAAGCAATTCTAAAAAAATACTCAATATATCCATTCAGAGTCATGCAAATATTCCTTCACCATTAAATTTACCTATCGACTCCTCTCCTTAATATATTTTCCTTTACTACTAATAATAATACAATACGTTTATCAATTTCCACATATATAAACACATTAACACCGCCCCCCCTTTCCATCAACGGCCACTAATCAACAGCAGTGCCAACACCTCCCCCCTTGGCACCCCCCTGGCACTGTCACTGGAGTGGGATCGTCGCTTCAGATTTATACAGTAACCAGACAAAATACATCGTAGGATTTATGCCCCTGAGGATTAAAGCGACAAGAGGATTATTCTTTATTGATGACGGTATACCTCCTCCTCCACGCCTTCTGGAGGAGGAGGAGGAGGAGGAGGAGGAGAGGGGGGAGGAGGAGGAGGATTAAGAAAAGAGTGCGAGAAACCTGCAAGGAAAGGAAGGGGAGGTAAAGAAAGGGAGGGAAAGGATCGAACGTCTAGTGAGAGAGAGAGGGAGAGAGAGAGAGCTAGGGTGGACGGATGAACGAACACACACACACACACACACACACACACACACACACACACACACACACACACACACACACACACACAGTCGTCATTAGGTCTCGCTAACCTGCACTCCCTAACGACCCATCATTACCTGGCCCTCGATACCAGCTTCTTGTTATCTCTTCCACTCCCCTTCCTCCTTTTTTCCTCTTCCTCCTTCCTTACTACTCCTCTACCTCCTCTTGTCTCTTCTTAGCCTTCTTCACTACGTACCTCCTCTCTCTCATCCCTTCACCTCTTCCTTCTTTACTATTTCTCCACCTTCTCTTGTCTCTTCTTAGTCTTCTTCGCTATTCCTCTTCTCTCTTATTCCTCTCTTTTATTCCTGTCCTCCACATTTTCCTTTTTTTTTTATTCCTCCTCTTACTCCTGGTCCTGCGCATCCTCCTCCTTCACTTGTTTCACCGCCTCATATTTCCTAAGCCTTGTTATCTTGGCTCGTATTTCGCCAGCAGTGTTTCCTGTTCTTCCCTTCGTTATTAAGGAATGCAAAGGTTACGTCAACAAACCCATGATAACACCAGCTACCCACAGTTTGTACCTGCGATGCACTTTTCCGTTATCCTTTTTTCCTTTGCCACTCCACAAGGTAATGTTGACGTTTAAAGTACTAGAGTTAAGGGTTAGTCTTAGTGGCGAGGCTCTGAAGGTGAGTGTGTTTGCTCCTGGAGGATTTGCAAACACTTGGGATCCGCTGGGTGGAATGTAATTAATGTTTCTGATGCAGTCTTACTTATGAGGTTATTAGACACGTCGTCCTTCTCTTCTTCTTCTTATTTTTTTTGCAAGAAGGTATTTCACAGATAATTCTTGAAATTGATTATGTTAGGTGGTTTAAGGTAAAAACAGGTTGGTTATTATTGCTTTTAACACCTTATTGCGTTTTGTAGGTTAAAGTTCAGCGATGCTTTATTGTTTGCATTGCAGGTGGGTGGCTCTTTGCAATGTGTGTGTGTGTGTGTGTGTGTGTGTGTGTGTGTGTGTGTGTGTGTGTGTGTGTGTGTGTGTGTGTGTGTGTGTGTGTGTGTGGAGGGTGTGTGGCAGCTGGATAACCCACGTTCTCGTAAAACATTCGTGCTGTCAATGGGCGAATGTTTACCTCCCACAGTAAACAAGTCCTCTGCAAGCAAGCAACTCACCTGCTGAAAATACCTGGCTATAAACTAAGGTCTGAAAAATAGGTGAGTTTCCAAAGGTTTGTTCTGTGGAGGAAACATTTTGATGCACTTGATCGTTCATAGAAAAACAGAGAGAGAAAGAGAGAGAAAGAGAGGAGAGTAAAAATATGAAAACTTTAAGAAATCAATGGTTTTCTATGAGTATTTTCTCGACAATATAAAGTTATCTAACCTACTATACCTTTTACAGACACACACACACCCACACACACACACACACACACATTTATACAGGATCTTCTCTTATCCTCTATCCTTCTGTCTGTATATATTCCCCTCACGCCTCTTTTCTCTACACTGTCCCTTCCTCACGAAATCCTCCCTTGTCCCTAGTCCTAATACTCTTACCCTTCTTACCTCCTTCCCTTCCCCTCTTGCCTTTACCCTACCCTTTCTCCCCTCTTTCCAATCCCTTCCCCGTCTATTTGCAGCCTCCCCATCACCCTCACACATCCTCCATACACATTTTTCCTTAAGCTTCCTATACAAATTACATTCACATTCTCCCCATTCTCACTTTCCTCTCTTTTGTTTTCCTTCCCTGAGTGTCTTTTCCTGCGATTTCCCTTCCTGTTCACCCTCACATAACCTCACATGCTGTACTCAATCCTCATCGCCTCATAGTCTTAACCAACACACCTTCTACCCACTGACACTCGCACATATCTTCCAAAATCCTCCTTTTCATTCTTAAGGGATCGCCCACCTTCCTCAAGGGGCTGGAATCTAACACAGAGGCGTTGGAAATCGGCTTAGGTTGTGTTGGCTTTTTCCGGTCACTGAAGACGAGCGGAGACACCCAACTGCAGTCTAAAGTCAAGCCATGAAGCCACTTATCTGCATATCTTAGGTGACTTAAGTGGCAGAACAAGGCAACATACATGAGGTTGGAACTGATTCACTTTACTTGGTTATTGCTTTACTCTCTCTCTCTCTCTCTTCTCTCTCTCTCTCTCTCTCTCATGTCGTGACCCCGTTGTGCCTCCAAGGGGAAGGAGGAGAATGAGGAAGGGAGTGATGAGGCGTGAATGAGGGAGTGAGGGAAAGAGTGATGGAAGATGGTGAGAGGCTGGGATGGTGATGCTGTGAGGATGTGATGAGAGGTTGTGAGTCTGGATGGTGACGCTATGGGGAAGTGTGATGATGATGAGTGATGATGTAATGATAATACAAAGATATGTGATGATTATAAATAACATCAATTTTCTTTGTAACACGAGACAGAAAAAAAATTGTGAAATATTGATATAAATGGTGAAAAAATAAAGTAAAATATAAGAAATCTATAAATAACTTGATAAAAATGACAATAATAAAGAAAAGGCTATGTATAAAGACACACACACACACACACACACACACACACACACACACACACACACACACACACAAAATAGCAAGAAGGAGAGGCATCAAATTGAGGAGACGTAATATAGGCGACGGAAAGAGGAGGAGGAGGAGGAGGAGGAGGAGGAGGAGGAGGAGGAGGAGGAGGAGGAGCTAAGGGTTTTGCTATCTGGTCTGGATGTTTCGACGAGACGATTACAAGCATCCATCAAGGGGGGGAGGGAGGGAAAGGGGGGGCGAGCCGACGGTCAAGAGGGGAAAAAGGAAAGCTAACTCTCTCTCTCTCTCTCTCTCTCTCTCTCTCTCTATGGCACCGTGAAAGAGAGCGAGAGCGAGAGCGAGAGAGAGAGAGAGAGAGAGAGAGAGAGAGAGAGAGAGAGAGAGAGAGAGAGAGAGAGAGAGAGAGAGAGAGAGAGAGAGAGCGTGTCCGACATAATTATCCTGACAGACCAAAATCATTAGCATAATTCATTCGTATGATATGATCTGCCTCTCTCTCTCTCTCTCTCTCTCTCTCTCTCTCTCTCTCTCTCTCTCTCCGCCCCGTTTTCTCCCTCCTCTTTTCCTCTTCTTTTTCCTCCCTCCCTCCCTTCCTTTCTTTACCTCGGCATTCTTCTCTTCTGTTTCCTATTTCTTTCTCACTTCCTCTTGTCTTCTTTGTCATTCTTTTGGTTATTTGTTGTTTTTTCTTCTTTCCCTTTTCCTTCTTTTCTTTCTACACTAGTTTTATATTTTCCTCTTTTTTCACCTGTCGTATTTTCTCAATTTATCACTTGTTTTCTTTTTTTCATTTTAATTAATCAGTGAACATTAAATTCTCCATCGTTTTAATTTTTTTGAATTTTCTAACGTAATTCTCTAATACTTGACTTTATCTAATGTAAAAAAACAACATAAACATATAATTATCTTACTCTTCATATCTAGATACATTCCCTCTTCTTTGCATTTCCTCACTTTCTCTTCTTTTCCCTCTCTTTTTGTAGCTCATCGTTATCTGTGTCTACCATTATCATCATTATCACAACTCCTTCTCACGAGGCTCCTCCTTTCATTTCTTCGCCCGTTTCCTCCTCTTTTCTTCCTTCTCCTTCCCTGATATACCGGCAGTAAACTTGCTCCTCCCTCAGAACACCGTGACATTTCTACTGATAGTGCAATCTGATAGTGTTACGGATGGTGGCCTCACGGACAATAGACTTTGGAGGAGGGAGGAAGAAAGGAAGGGAGGAGGGAGGAAGGAGAGAGGAGGGTGATGATCCGGAGGAGTTAGGGTGGAGTGTGTGGGTGGAGTGAGGTAAAGAGGAAAGAAAGGAAGGGAAAGAAAGATAGTGTGATGTATGATAATGATGGTGGTGGTGATGGTGGTGGTGGTGGTGGTGGTGAAGGTGAGAAAAAAATGCAAAATAACACTTAACACCTTACATCGTCTCCTTTCATCTTCCTTGCTTCCTTCATTTATTCAGTTCCCTTGGTCACCTCTCCTTCCCTTCCTTCCTCTCCCTCCTGCTTCGCTACTGATGTACTGCAACATTCCTCCCACCAGGTTGCAGGTACAGTTCAACTCATAACACAGGTAAAGTCATGCATTAATTAACACAGGTGAAATGGGTGCTCCAGATTTTCATGGCCTGTTTCCTTCCCTCTTGTCTCTCTTGTATCCCTGTTTTACCCTATTTTCTTGTCTTTACCCTATTTCTCTCTTATTTTATCTTATCTTACATTACTATCTCCTTCTCTTTGGTCTTTCCTTCCTCCATGTGCCTAGCTACTACTTCCAATTTTATTATGTCTGCCTCAAGATTAATATTTGTCTTTTTAACGTGAGAAAGAGACTGGACAAGAAGTTTACAACTCAGAATAAACGATATAATAGATACTGATTGAGCAGTACAGATTTATAGTGACGAAACAATCTAGAATATTCAATGTGGAAGAGAGAGGGACAGTTGCATTGGCTGATATCTTAACTAAATGATGGTTGAGTCTAGTGAAAGATTTTAAGATTGAACCTAACAACATTCTTTCTCCCTAACCCATCTATAAATGTTATATATCAAATACGTTATACATGTTGTTTACTATCCCTTGTTTACTGTATGTCCTTCATAGTTGTCTGTCGTGCTCCTGTTCAATCCAACGGCCTCGTCAAGAACTAATTGGACATCCCTTCCTTGCCCTATCATACTCGTCCTCTCCTTCCCTTTTTCTACTGATAAGAATGCTATATTTGTTCCCTTATTGTATGGTATCAATTCTATCTTCTATGGTTATATATGGTTTTACTTTTTCAATTCGACAATAGTATATTTTCAAACTATATATCTTTTCCTGTTTTTTTCTTTATTATTCTATACCGAAAACACAATTGAACGAAAAGAGTTTAACATAAAACTACACGTAGCTTTACCTTGCCTTTCCTTGCTGCATAAAATAATACCTTAAATGTGTAGCTGTCGGGATCATTTTTTTTTAAGAGTAGTTGTATCTCTATTTCGTTCCCGCTGCATTGCTCGCCCAGCCTCCAAGATGATGTAAAGTGCAGTTCAATGTCTCGTCTCACAGTCTAGTTAATTCTTGGTGCGTCCATTACAGTGCTGTCACCACACTCTTGATGGATAACGATTCATTTATTACTTTAAATTAGACAGATTTTTACATTCCTACCACTTTTTTTTATATATATATATTTTTTTCACTTTTTTTTTTATCAGACAACATTTAAGAAAGTTGAGATAAATTGCGATTATAGTTTATATTTTGAGTTCTTTTATAATTCCTTTTTCTTTACTTTTCTATTTATATATTCTTTTAATGCACAAGATATTATTGTTGTTCTTCGTCTTAAACTGATCCTTTATCAACTTCCCTGCTGGTCCATATTTCCTTCTATGTTTAATTATTCTTAGAGATTGAATTTGACCTCCAATGCTTATTTTTACACATACTTAAATTAAATATCATCATGTCTTCCTCTTTACTCTAATACATAATTCTTGCTTGACACATTATATAACCAAGATAAAGTAATAAAATTCTTGGTTGATGAATTATGTTTAAATATCAAATGCTAACAAAAATATCACAATAGAATTAAAGATTAAATAAAAGTCGGTAGAAACACGACCTATGAAAAATATATCTCCCTTGTCTGTCTGTCCATCTGTTACGTATTCAGTATTCAATTTTTATCCTCCCAATTTAAAGAGAAAGAAACGAAAGAGTGTAGCAACATTACCATGCTAAACTAACATCCTTGTCTGTACTCTTTGACTGCCAGTACTAAAAGAAATACATAGAAAATACTGAATAGGTTACATGCTACTCGGGTACAAGTGAACTGGTAACATTTGTGTAATTGAACTCACCGCTGAGGAAACTACCTCCCACCTTACCACATTCACTGACCCGTTCGTCTCTTCACAAGACTCTACGGACTACAACATAATTCCTACGGCCTTGAGACACCCTAACTCTAATGTCTCAGGTGATATGCTTACAAGGGTTCCAATAGCACTTCTTAACAGCATTCAAATCCTTCTTACTGTAGAGGTAGAATCATCAGTATACATATTTTTTCTCTCCTCTTTTCCTTCGTTAACCCATTCAGTTCTTGCGGCACACCATATGTGCCAGCAGCGTCTCCCTCTCCTGTGTTTGCTGCACGACGTCTGTGACAAGATCTTTACATCATTCCCATGCATATACATATGATGTATAGGCCAGTGTAAACCTTTTATAATTATTTACAAATTTCTATTGTCTTATGTATCAGAATTACCGTTCTTATGAGTATTTATGTGATATTCAATAGATAATTTTACGGTACGATAGCTGCAGTTTGGCAACACCGCCGCAGCAATATATAACCGTCGATCCGTCAGCCGTCAGCGACGGGCTCTTCTAGCTAGCATTAGATATTGGATATTGAAAATATTGGAAATATTGGAAATATCATTGCAGCATCTGATACACCTAATTAAACTGTACAACTGTCATTATGAATATTTGTTTTATGACTAATAATTACGCAGTAAAATGAAACTTAATATTAATACAAAAACATGACATTTCTCCTCATTTTCTCGAAAGCTATTAGAGATATTGGAAATATCATTGCAGATTCTGATATACCTAAATAAACTGTACAACTGTCATTATGAATATTTGTTCTATGACTAATAATTACGCAGTAAAATGAAACTTAATATTTATTTAAAAACATGAATTTCCTCCTCATTTTCTCGAAAGCCATTAAGGATATTGGAAATATCATTGCAGCATCTGATACACCTAATTAAACTGTAGAACTGTCATTATGAATATTTGTTCTATGACTAATAATTACGCAGTAAAATGAAACTTAATATTTATATAAAAACATGACTTTCCTCCTCATTTTCCCGAAAGCTATTAGAGATATTGGAAATATCATTGCAGATTCTGATATACCTAAATAAACTGTACAACTGTCATTATGAATATTTGTTCTATGACTAATAATTACGCAGTAAAATGAAACTTAATATTTATTTAAAAACATGAATTTCCTCCTCATTTTCCTGAAAGCTATTAGAGATATTGGAAATATCATTGCAGCATCTGATATACCTAATTAAACTGTACAACTGTCATTATGAATATTTGTTCTAAGACTAATAATTACGCAGTAAAATGAAACTTAATATTTATATAAAAACATGATTTTACTCCTCATTTTCTCGAAAGCTATTAGAGATATTGGAAATATCATTGCAGCATCTGATAGACCTAATTAAAATCTACTACTGTCATTATGAATATTTGCACTAGTACTAAAAAATACTGAATTTTACTTTTTTTAAAATTAATTTCTTCCTCGTTTTCTCGAAAGCTATTAAAGATATTGGAAATATCATTGCATCATCTGATAACCCTAATTAAACTGTACAACTGATATTATGAATATTTGTTCTATGACTAATAATTACGCAGTAAAAAAAACCGTATTTTTATATAAAAACATGATTTTCCTCGTCATTTTCTCGAAAGCTATTAGAGATATTGGAAATATAATTTCAGCATCTGATAGACCTAATTAAACTCTACAACTGATATTATGAATATTTGTTCTATGACTAATAATTACGCAGTAAAAAAAACGTATTTTTATATAAAAACATGATTTTCCTCTCATTTTCTCGAAAGCTATTAGAGATATTGGAAATATATTGCAGCATCTGATAACCTAATTAAACTGTACAACTGATATTATGAATATTTGTTCTATGACTAATAATTACGCAGTAAAATGAAACTTAATATTTATATAAAAACATGATTTTACTCCTCATTTTCTCGAAAGCTATTAGAGATATTGGAAATATCATTGCAGCATCTGATAGACCTAATTAAAATCTACTACTGTCATTATGAATATTTGCACTAGTACTAAAAAATACTGAATTTTACTTTTTTTAAAATTACTTTCTTCCTCGTTTTCTCGAAAGCTATTAAAGATATTGGAAATATCATTGCATCATCTGATAACCCTAATTCAACTGTAAAACTGATATTATGAATATTTGTTCTATGACTAATAATTACGCAGTAAAAAAAAACCGTATTTTTATATAAAAACATGATTTTCCTCGTCATTTTCTCGAAAGCTATTAGAGATATTGGAAATATAATTGCAGCATCTGATAGACCTAATTAAACTCTACAACTGATATTATGAATATTTGTTCTATGACTAATAATTACGCAGTAAAATGAAACTTAATTTTTATATAAAAACATGACTTTCCTCCTCATTTTCTCGAAAGCTATTAGAGATATTGGAAATATCATTGCAGCATCTGATACAACTAATTAAACTCTACAACTCTCATTATGAATATTTGTTCTAAGACTAATAATTACGCAGTAAAATGAAACTTAATATTTATATAAAAACATGATTTTACTCCTCATTTTCTCGAAAGCTATTAGAGATATTGGAAATATCATTGCAGCATCTGATAGACCTAATTAAAATCTACTACTGTCATTATGAATATTTGCACTAGTACTAATAAATACTGAATTTTACTTTTTTTAAAATTACTTTCTTCCTCGTTTTCTCGAAAGCTATTAAAGATATTGGAAATATCATTGCATCATCTGATAACCCTAATTCAGCTGTACAACTGATATTATGAATATTTGTTCTATGACTAATAATTACGCAGTAAAAAAAAACCGTATTTTTATATAAAAACATGATTTTCCTCGTCATTTTCTCGAAAGCTATTAGAGATATTGGAAATATAATTGCAGCATCTGATAGACCTAATTAAACTGTACAACTGATATTATGAATATTTGTTCTATGACTAATAATTACGCAGTAAAATGAAACTTAATATTTATTTAAAAACATGACTTTCCTCCTCATTTTCTCGAAAGCTATTAGAGATATTGGAAATATCATTGCAGTATCTGATAGACCTAATTAAACTCTAAAACTGAAATTATGAATATTAGTTCTATGACTAATAATTACGCAGTAAAATGAAACTTAATATTTATATAAAAACATGACTTTCCTCCTCATTTTCCCGAAAGCTATTAGAGATATTGGAAATATCATTGCAGATTCTGATATATCTAAATAAACTGTACAACTGTCATTATGAATATTTGTTCTATGACTAATAATTACGCAGTAAAATGAAACTTAATATTTATTTAAAAACATGAATTTCCTCCTCATTTTCTCGAAGGCCATTAAAGATATTGGAAATATAATTGCAGCATCTGATAGACCTAATTAAACTCTACAACTGTCATTATGAATATTTGTTCTATGTCTAATAATTACGCAGTAAAATGAAACTTAATTTTTATATAAAAACATGTCTTTCCTCCTCATTTTCCCGAAAGCTATTAGAGATATTGGAAATATAATTGCAGCATCTGATAGACCTAATTAAACTCTACAACTGATATTATGAATATTTGTTCTATGACTAATAATTACGCAGTAAAATGAAACTTAATTTTTATATAAAAACATGACTTTCCTCCTCATTTTCTCGAAAGCTATTAGAGATATTGGAAATATCATTGCAGCATCTGATAACACTAATTAAACTGTACAACTCTCATTATGAATATTTGTTCTAAGACTAATAATTACGCAGTAAAATGAAACTTAATATTTATATAAAAACATGATTTTACTCCTCATTTTCTCGAAAGCTATTAGAGATATTGGAAATATCATTGCAGCATCTGATAGACCTAATTAAAATCTACTACTGTCATTATGAATATTTGCACTAGTACTAAAAAATACTGAATTTTACTTTTTTTAAAATTACTTTCTTCCTCGTTTTCTCGAAAGCTATTAAAGATATTGGAAATATCATTGCATCATCTGATAACCCTAATTCAAACTGTACAACTGATATTATGAATATTTGTTCTATGACTAATAATTACGCAGTAAAAAAAACCGTATTTTTATATAAAAACATGATTTTCCTCGTCATTTTCTCGAAAGCTATTAGAGATATTGGAAATATAATTGCAGCATCTGATAGACCTAATTAAACTCTACAACTGATATTATGAATATTTGTTCTATGACTAATAATTACGCAGTAAAATGAAACTTAATTTTTATATAAAAACATGACTTTTCCTCCTCATTTTCTCGAAAGCTATTAGAGATATTGGAAATATCATTGCAGCATCTGATAGACCTAATTAAACTGTACAACTGATATTATGAATATTTGTTCTATGACTAATAATTACGCAGTAAAATGAAACTTAATATTTATATAAAAACATGATTTTACTCCTCATTTTCTCGAAAGCTATTAGAGATATTGGAAATATCATTGCAGCATCTGATAGACCTAATTAAAATCTACTACTGTCATTATGAATATTTGCACTAGTACTAAAAAATACTGAATTTTACTTTTTTTAAAATTACTTTCTTCCTCGTTTTCTCGAAAGCTATTAAAGATATTGGAAATATCATTGCATCATCTGATAACCCTAATTCAACTGTACAAACTGATATTATGAATATTTGTTCTATGACTAATAATTACGCAGTAAAAAAAACCGTATTTTTATATAAAAACATGATTTTCCTCGTCATTTTCTCGAAAGCTATTAGAGATATTGGAAATATAATTGCAGCATCTGATAGACCTAATTAAACTCTACAACTGATATTATGAATATTTGTTCTATGACTAATAATTACGCAGTAAAATGAAACTTAATTTTTATATAAAAACATGACTTTCCTCCTCATTTTCTCGAAAGCTATTAGAGATATTGGAAATATCATTGCAGCATCTGATACAACTAATTAAACTCTACAACTCTCATTATGAATATTTGTTCTAAGACTAATAATTACGCAGTAAAATGAAACTTAATATTTATATAAAAACATGATTTTACTCCTCATTTTCTCGAAAGCTATTAGAGATATTGGAAATATCATTGCAGCATCTGATAGACCTAATTAAAATCTACTACTGTCATTATGAATATTTGCACTAGTACTAATAAATACTGAATTTTACTTTTTTTTAAAATTACTTTCTTCCTCGTTTTCTCGAAAGCTATTAAAGATATTGGAAATATCATTGCATCATCTGATAACCCTAATTCAACTGTACAACTGATATTATGAATATTTGTTCTATGACTAATAATTACGCAGTAAAAAAAACCGTATTTTTATATAAAAACATGATTTTCCTCGTCATTTTCTCGAAAGCTATTAGAGATATTGGAAATATAATTGCAGCATCTGATAGACCTAATTAAACTCTACAACTGATATTATGAATATTTGTTCTATGACTAATAATTACGCAGTAAAATGAAACTTAATTTTTATATAAAAACATGACTTTCCTCCTCATTTTCTCGAAAGCTATTAGAGATATTGGAAATATCATTGCAGCATCTGATAGACCTAATTAAACTGTACAACTCTCATTATGAATATTTGTTCTAAGACTAATAATTACGCAGTAAAATGAAACTTAATATTTATATAAAAACATGATTTTACTCCTCATTT
Source organism: Metacarcinus magister (assembly GCA_029783475.1). NCBI lineage: Eukaryota > Metazoa > Arthropoda > Malacostraca > Decapoda > Cancridae > Metacarcinus > Metacarcinus magister. The sequence goes on along the minus strand of JAPQNM010000014.1, from coordinate 1,190,291 downwards.
TCTCGAAAGCTATTAGAGATATTGGAAATATCATTGCAGCATCTGATAGACCTAATTAAAATCTACTACTGTCATTATGAATATTTGCACTAGTACTAATAAATACTGAATTTTACTTTTTTTAAAATTACTTTCTTCCTCGTTTTCTCGAAAGCTATTAAAGATATTGGAAATATCATTGCAGCATCTGATAACCCTAATTCAACTGTACAACTGATATTATGAATATTTGTTCTATGACTAATAATTACGCAGTAAAAAAAACCGTATTTTTATATAAAAACATGATTTTCCTCGTCATTTTCTCGAAAGCTATTAGAGATATTGGAAATATAATTGCAGCATCTGATAGACCTAATTAAACTCTACAACTGATATTATGAATATTTGTTCTATGACTAATAATTACGCAGTAAAATGAAACTTAATTTTTATATAAAAACATGACTTTCCTCCTCATTTTCTCGAAAGCTATTAGAGATATTGGAAATATCATTGCAGCATCTGAAACAACTAATTAAACTGTACAACTCTCATTATGAATATTTGTTCTAAGACTAATAATTACGCAGTAAAATGAAACTTAATATTTATATAAAACCATGATTTTACTCCTCATTTTCTCGAAAGCTATTAGAGATATTGGAAATATCATTGCAGCATCTGATAGACCTAATTAAGATCTACTACTGTCATTATGAATATTTGCACTAGTACTAAAAAATACTGAATTTTACTTTTTTTTAAATTAATTTCTTCCTCGTTTTCTCGAAAGCTATTAAAGATATTGGAAATATCATTGCAGCATCTGATAACCCTAATTAAACTGTACAACTGATATTATGAATATTTGTTCTATGACTAATAATTACGCAGTAAAAAAAACCGTATTTTTATATAAAAACATGATTTTCCTCGTCATTTTCTCGAAAGCTATTAGAGATATTGGAAATATAATTGCAGCATCTGATAGACCTAATTAAACTGTACAACTGATATTATGAATATTTGTTCTATGACTAATAATTACGCAGTAAAATGAAACTTAATATTTATATAAAAACATGATTTTACTCCTCATTTTCTCGAAAGCTATTAGAGATATTGGAAATATCATTGCAGCATCTGATAGACCTAATTAAAATCTACTACTGTCATTATGAATATTTGCACTAGTACTAAAAAATACTGAATTTTACTTTTTTTAAATTACTTTCTTCCTCGTTTTCTCGAAAGCTATTAAAGATATTGGAAATATCATTGCATCATCTGATAACCCTAATTCAACTGTACAACTGATATTATGAATATTTGTTCTATGACTAATAATTACGCAGTAAAAAAAACCGTATTTTTATATAAAAACATGATTTTCCTCGTCATTTTCTCGAAAGCTATTAGAGATATTGGAAATATAATTGCAGCATCTGATAGACCTAATTAAACTCTACAACTGATATTATGAATATTTGTTCTATGACTAATAATTACGCAGTAAAATGAAACTTAATTTTTATATAAAAACATGACTTTCCTCCTCATTTTCTCGAAAGCTATTAGAGATATTGGAAATATCATTGCAGCATCTGAAACACTAATTAAACTGTACAACTCTCATTATGAATATTTGTTCTAAGACTAATAATTACGCAGTAAAATGAAACTTAATATTTATATAAAAACATGATTTTACTCCTCATTTTCTCGAAAGCTATTAGAGATATTGGAAATATCATTGCAGCATCTGATAGACCTAATTAAGATCTACTACTGTCATTATGAATATTTGCACTAGTACTAAAAAATACTGAATTTTACTTTTTTTTAAAATTAATTTCTTCCTCGTTTTCTCGAAAGCTATTAAAGATATTGGAAATATCATTGCAGCATCTGATAACCCTAATTAAACTGTACAACTGATATTATGAATATTTGTTCTATGACTAATAATTACGCAGTAAAAAAAACCGTATTTTTATATAAAAACATGATTTTCCTCGTCATTTTCTCGAAAGCTATTAGAGATATTGGAAATATAATTGCAGCATCTGATAGACCTAATTAAACTGTACAACTGATATTATGAATATTTGTTCTATGACTAATAATTACGCAGTAAAATGAAACTTAATATTTATATAAAAACATGATTTCCTCCTCATTTTCTCGAAAGCTATTAGAGATATTGGAAATATCATTGCAGTATCTGATAGACCTAATTAAACTCTAAACTGAAATTATGAATATTTGTTCTATGCTAATAATTACGCAGTAAAATGAAACTTAATATTTATATAAAAACATGACTTTCCTCCTCATTTTCCCGAAAGCTATTAGAGATATTGGAAATATCATTGCAGATTCTGATATACTAAATAAACTGTACAACTGTCATTATGAATATTTGTTCTATGACTAATAATTACGCAGTAAAATGAAACTTAATATTTATTTAAAAACATGAATTTCCTCCTCATTTTCTCGAAGGCCATTAAAGATATTGGAAATATAATTGCAGCATCTGATAGACCTAATTAAACTCTACAACTGTCATTATGAATATTTGTTCTATGTCTAATAATTACGCAGTAAAATGAAACTTAATATTTATATAAAAACATGTCTTTCCTCCTCATTTTCCCGAAAGCTATTAGAGATATTGGAAATATAATTGCAGCATCTGATAGACCTAATTAAACTCTACAACTGATATTATGAATATTTGTTCTATGACTAATAATTACGCAGTAAAATGAAACTTAATTTTTATATAAAAACATGACTTTCCTCCTCATTTTCTCGAAAGCTATTAGAGATATTGGAAATATCATTGCAGCATCTGATAGACCTAATTAAACTGTACAACTCTCATTATGAATATTTGTTCTAAGACTAATAATTACGCAGTAAAATGAAACTTAATATTTATATAAAAACATGATTTTACTCCTCATTTTCTCGAAAGCTATTAGAGATATTGGAAATATCATTGCAGCATCTGATAGACCTAATTAAAATCTACTACTGTCATTATGAATATTTGCACTAGTACTAATAAATACTGAATTTTACTTTTTTTAAAATTACTTTCTTCCTCGTTTTCTCGAAAGCTATTAAAGATATTGGAAATATCATTGCATCATCTGATAACCCTAATTCAGCTGTACAACTGATATTATGAATATTTGTTCTATGACTAATAATTACGCAGTAAAAAAAACCGTATTTTTATATAAAAACATGATTTTCCTCGTCATTTTCTCGAAAGCTATTAGAGATATTGGAAATATAATTGCAGCATCTGATAGACCTAATTAAACTCTACAACTGATATTATGAATATTTGTTCTATGACTAATAATTACGCAGTAAAATGAAACTTAATTTTTATATAAAAACATGACTTTCCTCCTCATTTTCTCGAAAGCTATTAGAGATATTGGAAATATCATTGCAGCATCTGAAACAACTAATTAAACTGTACAACTCTCATTATGAATATTTGTTCTAAGACTAATAATTACGCAGTAAAATGAAACTTAATATTTATATAAAACCATGATTTTACTCCTCATTTTCTCGAAAGCTATTAGAGATATTGGAAATATCATTGCAGCATCTGATAGACCTAATTAAGATCTACTACTGTCATTATGAATATTTGCACTAGTACTAAAAAATACTGAATTTTACTTTTTTTAAATTAATTTCTTCCTCGTTTTCTCGAAAGCTATTAAAGATATTGGAAATATCATTGCAGCATCTGATAACCCTAATTAAACTGTACAACTGATATTATGAATATTTGTTCTATGACTAATAATTACGCAGTAAAAAAAACCGTATTTTTATATAAAAACATGATTTTCCTCGTCATTTTCTCGAAAGCTATTAGAGATATTGGAAATATAATTGCAGCATCTGATAGACCTAATTAAACTGTACAACTGATATTATGAATATTTGTTCTATGACTAATAATTACGCAGTAAAATGAAACTTAATATTTATATAAAAACATGATTTTACTCCTCATTTTCTCGAAAGCTATTAGAGATATTGGAAATATCATTGCAGCATCTGATAGACCTAATTAAAATCTACTACTGTCATTATGAATATTTGCACTAGTACTAAAAAATACTGAATTTTACTTTTTTTTAAAATTACTTTCTTCCTCGTTTTCTCGAAAGCTATTAAAGATATTGGAAATATCATTGCATCATCTGATAACCCTAATTCAACTGTACAACTGATATTATGAATATTTGTTCTATGACTAATAATTACGCAGTAAAAAAAACCGTATTTTTATATAAAAACATGATTTTCCTCGTCATTTTCTCGAAAGCTATTAGAGATATTGGAAATATAATTGCAGCATCTGATAGACCTAATTAAACTCTACAACTGATATTATGAATATTTGTTCTATGACTAATAATTACGCAGTAAAATGAAACTTAATTTTTATATAAAAACATGACTTTCCTCCTCATTTTCTCGAAAGCTATTAGAGATATTGGAAATATCATTGCAGCATCTGAAACACTAATTAAACTGTACAACTCTCATTATGAATATTTGTTCTAAGACTAATAATTACGCAGTAAAATGAAACTTAATATTTATATAAAACCATGATTTTACTCCTCATTTTCTCGAAAGCTATTAGAGATATTGGAAATATCATTGCAGCATCTGATAGACCTAATTAAGATCTACTACTGTCATTATGAATATTTGCACTAGTACTAAAAAATACTGAATTTTACTTTTTTTAAAATTAATTTCTTCCTCGTTTTCTCGAAAGCTATTAAAGATATTGGAAATATCATTGCAGCATCTGATAACCCTAATTAAACTGTACAACTGATATTATGAATATTTGTTCTATGACTAATAATTACGCAGTAAAAAAAAACCGTATTTTTATATAAAAACATGATTTTCCTCGTCATTTTCTCGAAAGCTATTAGAGATATTGGAAATATAATTGCAGCATCTGATAGACCTAATTAAACTGTACAACTGATATTATGAATATTTGTTCTATGACTAATAATTACGCAGTAAAATGAAACTTAATATTTATATAAAAACATGATTTTACTCCTCATTTTCTCGAAAGCTATTAGAGATATTGGAAATATCATTGCAGCATCTGATAGACCTAATTAAAATCTACTACTGTCATTATGAATATTTGCACTAGTACTAAAAAATACTGAATTTTACTTTTTTTAAAATTACTTTCTTCCTCGTTTTCTCGAAAGCTATTAAAGATATTGGAAATATCATTGCATCATCTGATAACCCTAATTCAACTGTAAAACTGATATTATGAATATTTGTTCTATGACTAATAATTACGCAGTAAAAAAAACCGTATTTTTATATAAAAACATGATTTTCCTCGTCATTTTCTCGAAAGCTATTAGAGATATTGGAAATATAATTGATGCATCTGATAGACCTAATTAAACTCTACAACTGATATTATGAATATTTGTTCTATGACTAATAATTACGCAGTAAAATGAAACTTAATTTTTATATAAAAACATGACTTTCCTCCTCATTTTCTCGAAAGCTATTAGAGATATTGGAAATATCATTGCAGCATCTGATACAACTAATTAAACTGTACAACTCTCATTATGAATATTTGTTCTAAGACTAATAATTACGCAGTAAAATGAAACTTAATATTTATATAAAAACATGATTTTACTCCTCATTTTCTCGAAAGCTATTAGAGATATTGGAAATATCATTGCAGCATCTGATAGACCTAATTAAAATCTACTACTGTCATTATGAATATTTGCACTAGTACTAATAAATACTGAATTTTACTTTTTTTAAAATTACTTTCTTCCTCGTTTTCTCGAAAGCTATTAAAGATATTGGAAATATCATTGCATCATCTGATAACCCTAATTCAGCTGTACAACTGATATTATGAATATTTGTTCTATGACTAATAATTACGCAGTAAAAAAAACCGTATTTTTATATAAAAACATGATTTTCCTCGTCATTTTCTCGAAAGCTATTAGAGATATTGGAAATATAATTGCAGCATCTGATAGACCTAATTAAACTCTACAACTGATATTATGAATATTTGTTCTATGACTAATAATTACGCAGTAAAATGAAACTTAATTTTTATATAAAAACATGACTTTCCTCCTCATTTTCTCGAAAGCTATTAGAGATATTGGAAATATCATTGCAGCATCTGAAACAACTAATTAAACTGTACAACTCTCATTATGAATATTTGTTCTAAGACTAATAATTACGCAGTAAAATGAAACTTAATATTTATATAAAACCATGATTTTACTCCTCATTTTCTCGAAAGCTATTAGAGATATTGGAAATATCATTGCAGCATCTGATAGACCTAATTAAGATCTACTACTGTCATTATGAATATTTGCACTAGTACTAAAAAATACTGAATTTTACTTTTTTTATAAATTAATTTCTTCCTCGTTTTCTCGAAAGCTATTAAAGATATTGGAAATATCATTGCAGCATCTGATAACCCTAATTAAACTGTACAACTGATATTATGAATATTTGTTCTATGACTAATAATTACGCAGTAAAAAAAACCGTATTTTTATATAAAAACATGATTTTCCTCGTCATTTTCTCGAAAGCTATTAGAGATATTGGAAATATAATTGCAGCATCTGATAGACCTAATTAAACTGTACAACTGATATTATGAATATTTGTTCTATGACTAATAATTACGCAGTAAAATGAAACTTAATATTTATATAAAAACATGATTTTACTCCTCATTTTCTCGAAAGCTATTAGAGATATTGGAAATATCATTGCAGCATCTGATAGACCTAATTAAAATCTACTACTGTCATTATGAATATTTGCACTAGTACTAAAAAATACTGAATTTTACTTTTTTTTAAATTACTTTCTTCCTCGTTTTCTCGAAAGCTATTAAAGATATTGGAAATATCATTGCATCATCTGATAACCCTAATTCAACTGTAAAACTGATATTATGAATATTTGTTCTATGACTAATAATTACGCAGTAAAAAAAACCGTATTTTTATATAAAAACATGATTTTCCTCGTCATTTTCTCGAAAGCTATTAGAGATATTGGAAATATAATTGCAGCATCTGATAGACCTAATTAAACTCTACAACTGATATTATGAATATTTGTTCTATGACTAATAATTACGCAGTAAAATGAAACTTAATTTTTATATAAAAACATGACTTTCCTCCTCATTTTCTCGAAAGCTATTAGAGATATTGGAAATATCATTGCAGCATCTGAAACAACTAATTAAACTGTACAACTCTCATTATGAATATTTGTTCTAAGACTAATAATTACGCAGTAAAATGAAACTTAATATTTATATAAAACCATGATTTTACTCCTCATTTTCTCGAAAGCTATTAGAGATATTGGAAATATCATTGCAGCATCTGATAGACCTAATTAAGATCTACTACTGTCATTATGAATATTTGCACTAGTACTAAAAAATACTGAATTTTACTTTTTTTAAAATTAATTTCTTCCTCGTTTTCTCGAAAGCTATTAAAGATATTGGAAATATCATTGCAGCATCTGATAACCCTAATTAAACTGTACAACTGATATTATGAATATTTGTTCTATGACTAATAATTACGCAGTAAAAAAAACCGTATTTTTATATAAAAACATGATTTTCCTCGTCATTTTCTCGAAAGCTATTAGAGATATTGGAAATATAATTGCAGCATCTGATAGACCTAATTAAACTGTACAACTGATATTATGAATATTTGTTCTATGACTAATAATTACGCAGTAAAATGAAACTTAATATTTATATAAAAACATGATTTTACTCCTCATTTTCTCGAAAGCTATTAGAGATATTGGAAATATCATTGCAGCATCTGATAGACCTAATTAAAATCTACTACTGTCATTATGAATATTTGCACTAGTACTAAAAAATACTGAATTTTACTTTTTTTAAAATTACTTTCTTCCTCGTTTTCTCGAAAGCTATTAAAGATATTGGAAATATCATTGCATCATCTGATAACCCTAATTCAACTGTAAAACTGATATTATGAATATTTGTTCTATGACTAATAATTACGCAGTAAAAAAAACCGTATTTTTATATAAAAACATGATTTTCCTCGTCATTTTCTCGAAAGCTATTAGAGATATTGGAAATATAATTGATGCATCTGATAGACCTAATTAAACTCTACAACTGATATTATGAATATTTGTTCTATGACTAATAATTACGCAGTAAAATGAAACTTAATTTTTATATAAAAACATGACTTTCCTCCTCATTTTCTCGAAAGCTATTAGAGATATTGGAAATATCATTGCAGCATCTGATACAACTAATTAAACTCTACAACTCTCATTATGAATATTTGTTCTAAGACTAATAATTACGCAGTAAAATGAAACTTAATATTTATATAAAAACATGATTTTACTCCTCATTTTCTCGAAAGCTATTAGAGATATTGGAAATATCATTGCAGCATCTGATAGACCTAATTAAAATCTACTACTATCATTATGAATATTTGCACTAGTACTAATAAATACTGAATTTTACTTTTTTAAAAATTACTTTCTTCCTCGTTTTCTCGAAAGCTATTAAAGATATTGGAAATATCATTGCATCATCTGATAACCCTAATTCAGCTGTACAACTGATATTATGAATATTTGTTCTATGACTAATAATTACGCAGTAAAAAAAACCGTATTTTTATATAAAAACATGATTTTCCTCGTCATTTTCTCGAAAGCTATTAGAGATATTGGAAATATAATTGCAGCATCTGATAGACCTAATTAAACTCTACAACTGATATTATGAATATTTGTTCTATGACTAATAATTACGCAGTAAAATGAAACTTAATTTTTATATAAAAACATGACTTTCCTCCTCATTTTCTCGAAAGCTATTAGAGATATTGGAAATATCATTGCAGCATCTGAAACAACTAATTAAACTGTACAACTCTCATTATGAATATTTGTTCTAAGACTAATAATTACGCAGTAAAATGAAACTTAATATTTATATAAAACCATGATTTTACTCCTCATTTTCTCGAAAGCTATTAGAGATATTGGAAATATCATTGCAGCATCTGATAGACCTAATTAAGATCTACTACTGTCATTATGAATATTTGCACTAGTACTAAAAAATACTGAATTTTACTTTTTTTAAAATTAATTTCTTCCTCGTTTTCTCGAAAGCTATTAAAGATATTGGAAATATCATTGCAGCATCTGATAACCCTAATTAAACTGTACAACTGATATTATGAATATTTGTTCTATGACTAATAATTACGCAGTAAAAAAAAACCGTATTTTTATATAAAAACATGATTTTCCTCGTCATTTTCTCGAAAGCTATTAGAGATATTGGAAATATAATTGCAGCATCTGATAGACCTAATTAAACTGTACAACTGATATTATGAATATTTGTTCTATGACTAATAATTACGCAGTAAAATGAAACTTAATATTTATATAAAAACATGATTTTACTCCTCATTTTCTCGAAAGCTATTAGAGATATTGGAAATATCATTGCAGCATCTGATAGACCTAATTAAAATCTACTACTGTCATTATGAATATTTGCACTAGTACTAAAAAATACTGAATTTTACTTTTTTTAAAATTACTTTCTTCCTCGTTTTCTCGAAAGCTATTAAAGATATTGGAAATATCATTGCAGCATCTGATAACCCTAATTCAACTGTACAACTGATATTATGAATATTTTTTCTTTGACTAATAATTACGCAGTAAAAAAAACCGTATTTTTATATAAAAACATGATTTTCCTCGTCATTTTCTCGAAAGCTATTAGAGATATTGGAAATATAATTGCAGCATCTGATAGACCTAATTAAACTGTACAACTGATATTATGAATATTTGTTCTATGACTAATAATTACGCAGTAAAATGAAACTTAATATTTATTTAAAAACATGACTTTCCTCCTCATTTTCTCGAAAGCTATTAGAGATATTGGAAATATCATTGCAGTATCTGATAGACCTAATTAAACTCTAAAACTGAAATTATGAATATTAGTTCTATGACTAATAATTACGCAGTAAAATGAAACTTAATATTTATATAAAAACATGACTTTCCTCCTCATTTTCCCGAAAGCTATTAGAGATATTGGAAATATCATTGCAGATTCTGATATATCTAAATAAACTGTACAACTGTCATTATGAATATTTGTTCTATGACTAATAATTACGCAGTAAAATGAAACTTAATATTTATTTAAAAACATGAATTTCCTCCTCATTTTCTCGAAGGCCATTAAAGATATTGGAAATATAATTGCAGCATCTGATAGACCTAATTAAACTCTACAACTGTCATTATGAATATTTGTTCTATGTCTAATAATTACGCAGTAAAATGAAACTTAATATTTATATAAAAACATGTCTTTCCTCCTCATTTTCCCGAAAGCTATTAGAGATATTGGAAATATAATTGCAGCATCTGATAGACCTAATTAAACTCTACAACTGATATTATGAATATTTGTTCTATGACTAATAATTACGCAGTAAAATGAAACTTAATTTTTATATAAAAACATGACTTTCCTCCTCATTTTCTCGAAAGCTATTAGAGATATTGGAAATATCATTGCAGCATCTGAAACACTAATTAAACTGTACAACTCTCATTATGAATATTTGTTCTAAGACTAATAATTACGCAGTAAAATGAAACTTAATATTTATATAAAAACATGATTTTACTCCTCATTTTCTCGAAAGCTATTAGAGATATTGGAAATATCATTGCAGCATCTGATAGACCTAATTAAAATCTACTACTGTCATTATGAATATTTGCACTAGTACTAATAAATACTGAATTTTACTTTTTTTTAAAATTACTTTCTTCCTCGTTTTCTCGAAAGCTATTAAAGATATTGGAAATATCATTGCATCATCTGATAACCCTAATTCAACTGTACAACTGATATTATGAATATTTGTTCTATGACTAATAATTACGCAGTAAAAAAAACCGTATTTTTATATAAAAACATGATTTTCCTCGTCATTTTCTCGAAAGCTATTAGAGATATTGGAAATATAATTGCAGCATCTGATAGACCTAATTAAACTCTACAACTGATATTATGAATATTTGTTCTATGACTAATAATTACGCAGTAAAATGAAACTTAATTTTTATATAAAAACATGACTTTCCTCCTCATTTTCTCGAAAGCTATTAGAGATATTGGAAATATCATTGCAGCATCTGAAACCTAATTAAACTGTACAACTCTCATTATGAATATTTGTTCTAGACTAATAATTACGCAGTAAAATGAAACTTAATATTTATATAAAAACATGATTTTACTCCTCATTTTCTCGAAAGCTATTAGAGATATTGGAAATATCATTGCAGCATCTGATAGACCTAATTAAATCTACTACTGTCATTATGAATATTTGCACTAGTACTAAAAAATACTGAATTTTACTTTTTTTAAAATTACTTTCTTCCTCGTTTTCTCGAAAGCTATTAAAGATATTGGAAATATCATTGCATCATCTGATAACCCTAATTCAACTGTACAACTGATATTATGAATATTTGTTCTATGACTAATAATTACGCAGTAAAAAAAACCGTATTTTTATATAAAAACATGATTTTCCTCGTCATTTTCTCGAAAGCTATTAGAGATATTGGAAATATAATTGCAGCATCTGATAGACCTAATTAAACTCTACAACTGATATTATGAATATTTGTTCTATGACTAATAATTACGCAGTAAAATGAAACTTAATTTTTATATAAAAACATGACTTTCCTCCTCATTTTCTCGAAAGCTATTAGAGATATTGGAAATATCATTGCAGCATCTGATACAACTAATTAAACTCTACAACTCTCATTATGAATATTTGTTCTAAGACTAATAATTACGCAGTAAAATGAAACTTAATATTTATATAAAAACATGATTTTACTCCTCATTTTCTCGAAAGCTATTAGAGATATTGGAAATATCATTGCAGCATCTGATAGACCTAATTAAAATCTACTACTGTCATTATGAATATTTGCACTAGTACTAATAAATACTGAATTTTACTTTTTTTAAAATTACTTTCTTCCTCGTTTTCTCGAAAGCTATTAAAGATATTGGAAATATCATTGCATCATCTGATAACCCTAATTCAGCTGTACAACTGATATTATGAATATTTGTTCTATGACTAATAATTACGCAGTAAAAAAAACCGTATTTTTATATAAAAACATGATTTTCCTCGTCATTTTCTCGAAAGCTATTAGAGATATTGGAAATATAATTGCAGCATCTGATAGACCTAATTAAACTCTACAACTGATATTATGAATATTTGTTCTATGACTAATAATTACGCAGTAAAATGAAACTTAATTTTTATATAAAAACATGACTTTCCTCCTCATTTTCTCGAAAGCTATTAGAGATATTGGAAATATCATTGCAGCATCTGAAACAACTAATTAAACTGTACAACTCTCATTATGAATATTTGTTCTAAGACTAATAATTACGCAGTAAAATGAAACTTAATATTTATATAAAACCATGATTTTACTCCTCATTTTCTCGAAAGCTATTAGAGATATTGGAAATATCATTGCAGCATCTGATAGACCTAATTAAGATCTACTACTGTCATTATGAATATTTGCACTAGTACTAAAAAATACTGAATTTTACTTTTTTTAAAATTAATTTCTTCCTCGTTTTCTCGAAAGCTATTAAAGATATTGGAAATATCATTGCAGCATCTGATAACCCTAATTAAACTGTACAACTGATATTATGAATATTTGTTCTATGACTAATAATTACGCAGTAAAAAAAACCGTATTTTTATATAAAAACATGATTTTCCTCGTCATTTTCTCGAAAGCTATTAGAGATATTGGAAATATAATTGCAGCATCTGATAGACCTAATTAAACTGTACAACTGATATTATGAATATTTGTTCTATGACTAATAATTACGCAGTAAAATGAAACTTAATATTTATATAAAAACATGATTTTACTCCTCATTTTCTCGAAAGCTATTAGAGATATTGGAAATATCATTGCAGCATCTGATAGACCTAATTAAAATCTACTACTGTCATTATGAATATTTGCACTAGTACTAAAAAATACTGAATTTTACTTTTTTTTAAATTACTTTCTTCCTCGTTTTCTCGAAAGCTATTAAAGATATTGGAAATATCATTGCATCATCTGATAACCCTAATTCAACTGTACAACTGATATTATGAATATTTTTTCTTTGACTAATAATTACGCAGTAAAAAAAACCGTATTTTTATATAAAAACATGATTTTCCTCGTCATTTTCTCGAAAGCTATTAGAGATATTGGAAATATAATTGCAGCATCTGATAGACCTAATTAAACTGTACAACTGATATTATGAATATTTGTTCTATGACTAATAATTACGCAGTAAAATGAAACTTAATATTTATTTAAAAACATGACTTTCCTCCTCATTTTCTCGAAAGCTATTAGAGATATTGGAAATATCATTGCAGTATCTGATAGACCTAATTAAACTCTAAAACTGAAATTATGAATATTAGTTCTATGACTAATAATTACGCAGTAAAATGAAACTTAATATTTATATAAAAACATGACTTTCCTCCTCATTTTCCCGAAAGCTATTAGAGATATTGGAAATATCATTGCAGATTCTGATATATCTAAATAAACTGTACAACTGTCATTATGAATATTTGTTCTATGACTAATAATTACGCAGTAAAATGAAACTTAATATTTATTTAAAAACATGAATTTCCTCCTCATTTTCTCGAAGGCCATTAAAGATATTGGAAATATAATTGCAGCATCTGATAGACCTAATTAAACTCTACAACTGTCATTATGAATATTTGTTCTATGTCTAATAATTACGCAGTAAAATGAAACTTAATATTTATATAAAAACATGTCTTTCCTCCTCATTTTCCCGAAAGCTATTAGAGATATTGGAAATATAATTGCAGCATCTGATAGACCTAATTAAACTCTACAACTGATATTATGAATATTTGTTCTATGACTAATAATTACGCAGTAAAATGAAACTTAATTTTTATATAAAAACATGACTTTCCTCCTCATTTTCTCGAAAGCTATTAGAGATATTGGAAATATCATTGCAGCATCTGAAACAACTAATTAAACTGTACAACTCTCATTATGAATATTTGTTCTAAGACTAATAATTACGCAGTAAAATGAAACTTAATATTTATATAAAAACATGATTTTACTCCTCATTTTCTCGAAAGCTATTAGAGATATTGGAAATATCATTGCAGCATCTGATAGACCTAATTAAAATCTACTACTGTCATTATGAATATTTGCACTAGTACTAATAAATACTGAATTTTACTTTTTTTAAAATTACTTTCTTCCTCGTTTTCTCGAAAGCTATTAAAGATATTGGAAATATCATTGCATCATCTGATAACCCTAATTCAGCTGTACAACTGATATTATGAATATTTGTTCTATGACTAATAATTACGCAGTAAAAAAAACCGTATTTTTATATAAAAACATGATTTTCCTCGTCATTTTCTCGAAAGCTATTAGAGATATTGGAAATATAATTGCAGCATCTGATAGACCTAATTAAACTCTACAACTGATATTATGAATATTTGTTCTATGACTAATAATTACGCAGTAAAATGAAACTTAATTTTTATATAAAAACATGACTTTCCTCCTCATTTTCTCGAAAGCTATTAGAGATATTGGAAATATCATTGCAGCATCTGAAACAACTAATTAAACTGTACAACTCTCATTATGAATATTTGTTCTAAGACTAATAATTACGCAGTAAAATGAAACTTAATATTTATATAAAACCATGATTTTACTCCTCATTTTCTCGAAAGCTATTAGAGATATTGGAAATATCATTGCAGCATCTGATAGACCTAATTAAGATCTACTACTGTCATTATGAATATTTGCACTAGTACTAAAAAATACTGAATTTTACTTTTTTTAAAATTAATTTCTTCCTCGTTTTCTCGAAAGCTATTAAAGATATTGGAAATATCATTGCAGCATCTGATAACCCTAATTAAACTGTACAACTGATATTATGAATATTTGTTCTATGACTAATAATTACGCAGTAAAAAAAACCGTATTTTTATATAAAAACATGATTTTCCTCGTCATTTTCTCGAAAGCTATTAGAGATATTGGAAATATAATTGCAGCATCTGATAGACCTAATTAAACTGTACAACTGATATTATGAATATTTGTTCTATGACTAATAATTACGCAGTAAAATGAAACTTAATATTTATATAAAAACATGATTTTACTCCTCATTTTCTCGAAAGCTATTAGAGATATTGGAAATATCATTGCAGCATCTGATAGACCTAATTAAAATCTACTACTGTCATTATGAATATTTGCACTAGTACTAAAAAATACTGAATTTTACTTTTTTTTAAATTACTTTCTTCCTCGTTTTCTCGAAAGCTATTAAAGATATTGGAAATATCATTGCATCATCTGATAACCCTAATTCAACTGTAAAACTGATATTATGAATATTTGTTCTATGACTAATAATTACGCAGTAAAAAAAACCGTATTTTTATATAAAAACATGATTTTCCTCGTCATTTTCTCGAAAGCTATTAGAGATATTGGAAATATAATTGCAGCATCTGATAGACCTAATTAAACTCTACAACTGATATTATGAATATTTGTTCTATGACTAATAATTACGCAGTAAAATGAAACTTAATTTTTATATAAAAACATGACTTTCCTCCTCATTTTCTCGAAAGCTATTAGAGATATTGGAAATATCATTGCAGCATCTGAAACACTAATTAAACTGTACAACTCTCATTATGAATATTTGTTCTAAGACTAATAATTACGCAGTAAAATGAAACTTAATATTTATATAAAAACATGATTTTACTCCTCATTTTCTCGAAAGCTATTAGAGATATTGGAAATATCATTGCAGCATCTGATAGACCTAATTAAAATCTACTACTGTCATTATGAATATTTGCACTAGTACTAAAAAATACTGAATTTTACTTTTTTTAAAATTACTTTCTTCCTCGTTTTCTCGAAAGCTATTAAAGATATTGGAAATATCATTGCATCATCTGATAACCCTAATTAAACTGTACAACTGATATTATGAATATTTGTTCTATGACTAATAATTACGCAGTAAAAAAAACCGTATTTTTATATAAAAACATGATTTTCCTCGTCATTTTCTCGAAAGCTATTAGAGATATTGGAAATATAATTGCAGCATCTGATAGACCTAATTAAACTCTACAACTGATATTATGAATATTTGTTCTATGACTAATAATTACGCAGTAAAATGAAACTTAATTTTTATATAAAAACATGACTTTCCTCCTCATTTTCTCGAAAGCTATTAGAGATATTGGAAATATCATTGCAGCATCTGATACAACTAATTAAACTCTACAACTCTCATTATGAATATTTGTTCTAAGACTAATAATTACGCAGTAAAATGAAACTTAATATTTATATAAAAACATGATTTTACTCCTCATTTTCTCGAAAGCTATTAGAGATATTGGAAATATCATTGCAGCATCTGATAGACCTAATTAAAATCTACTACTGTCATTATGAATATTTGCACTAGTACTAATAAATACTGAATTTTACTTTTTTTAAAATTACTTTCTTCCTCGTTTTCTCGAAAGCTATTAAAGATATTGGAAATATCATTGCATCATCTGATAACCCTAATTCAGCTGTACAACTGATATTATGAATATTTGTTCTATGACTAATAATTACGCAGTAAAAAAAACCGTATTTTTATATAAAAACATGATTTTCCTCGTCATTTTCTCGAAAGCTATTAGAGATATTGGAAATATAATTGCAGCATCTGATAGACCTAATTAAACTCTACAACTGATATTATGAATATTTGTTCTATGACTAATAATTACGCAGTAAAATGAAACTTAATTTTTATATAAAAACATGACTTTCCTCCTCATTTTCTCGAAAGCTATTAGAGATATTGGAAATATCATTGCAGCATCTGAAACAACTAATTAAACTGTACAACTCTCATTATGAATATTTGTTCTAAGACTAATAATTACGCAGTAAAATGAAACTTAATATTTATATAAAACCATGATTTTACTCCTCATTTTCTCGAAAGCTATTAGAGATATTGGAAATATCATTGCAGCATCTGATAGACCTAATTAAGATCTACTACTGTCATTATGAATATTTGCACTAGTACTAAAAAATACTGAATTTTACTTTTTTTAAAATTAATTTCTTCCTCGTTTTCTCGAAAGCTATTAAAGATATTGGAAATATCATTGCAGCATCTGATAACCCTAATTAAACTGTACAACTGATATTATGAATATTTGTTCTATGACTAATAATTACGCAGTAAAAAAAACCGTATTTTTATATAAAAACATGATTTTCCTCGTCATTTTCTCGAAAGCTATTAGAGATATTGGAAATATAATTGCAGCATCTGATAGACCTAATTAAACTGTACAACTGATATTATGAATATTTGTTCTATGACTAATAATTACGCAGTAAAATGAAACTTAATATTTATATAAAAACATGATTTTACTCCTCATTTTCTCGAAAGCTATTAGAGATATTGGAAATATCATTGCAGCATCTGATAGACCTAATTAAAATCTACTACTGTCATTATGAATATTTGCACTAGTACTAAAAAATACTGAATTTTACTTTTTTTTAAATTACTTTCTTCCTCGTTTTCTCGAAAGCTATTAAAGATATTGGAAATATCATTGCATCATCTGATAACCCTAATTCAACTGTACAACTGATATTATGAATATTTTTTCTTTGACTAATAATTACGCAGTAAAAAAAACCGTATTTTTATATAAAAACATGATTTTCCTCGTCATTTTCTCGAAAGCTATTAGAGATATTGGAAATATAATTGCAGCATCTGATAGACCTAATTAAACTGTACAACTGATATTATGAATATTTGTTCTATGACTAATAATTACGCAGTAAAATGAAACTTAATATTTATTTAAAAACATGACTTTCCTCCTCATTTTCTCGAAAGCTATTAGAGATATTGGAAATATCATTGCAGTATCTGATAGACCTAATTAAACTCTAAAACTGAAATTATGAATATTAGTTCTATGACTAATAATTACGCAGTAAAATGAAACTTAATATTTATATAAAAACATGACTTTCCTCCTCATTTTCCCGAAAGCTATTAGAGATATTGGAAATATCATTGCAGATTCTGATATATCTAAATAAACTGTACAACTGTCATTATGAATATTTGTTCTATGACTAATAATTACGCAGTAAAATGAAACTTAATATTTATTTAAAAACATGAATTTCCTCCTCATTTTCTCGAAGGCCATTAAAGATATTGGAAATATAATTGCAGCATCTGATAGACCTAATTAAACTCTACAACTGTCATTATGAATATTTGTTCTATGTCTAATAATTACGCAGTAAAATGAAACTTAATATTTATATAAAAACATGTCTTTCCTCCTCATTTTCCCGAAAGCTATTAGAGATATTGGAAATATAATTGCAGCATCTGATAGACCTAATTAAACTCTACAACTGATATTATGAATATTTGTTCTATGACTAATAATTACGCAGTAAAATGAAACTTAATTTTTATATAAAAACATGACTTTCCTCCTCATTTTCTCGAAAGCTATTAGAGATATTGGAAATATCATTGCAGCATCTGAAACAACTAATTAAACTGTACAACTCTCATTATGAATATTTGTTCTAAGACTAATAATTACGCAGTAAAATGAAACTTAATATTTATATAAAAACATGATTTTACTCCTCATTTTCTCGAAAGCTATTAGAGATATTGGAAATATCATTGCAGCATCTGATAGACCTAATTAAAATCTACTACTGTCATTATGAATATTTGCACTAGTACTAATAAATACTGAATTTTACTTTTTTTAAAATTACTTTCTTCCTCGTTTTCTCGAAAGCTATTAAAGATATTGGAAATATCATTGCATCATCTGATAACCCTAATTCAGCTGTACAACTGATATTATGAATATTTGTTCTATGACTAATAATTACGCAGTAAAAAAAACCGTATTTTTATATAAAAACATGATTTTCCTCGTCATTTTCTCGAAAGCTATTAGAGATATTGGAAATATAATTGCAGCATCTGATAGACCTAATTAAACTCTACAACTGATATTATGAATATTTGTTCTATGACTAATAATTACGCAGTAAAATGAAACTTAATTTTTATATAAAAACATGACTTTCCTCCTCATTTTCTCGAAAGCTATTAGAGATATTGGAAATATCATTGCAGCATCTGAAACAACTAATTAAACTGTACAACTCTCATTATGAATATTTGTTCTAAGACTAATAATTACGCAGTAAAATGAAACTTAATATTTATATAAAACCATGATTTTACTCCTCATTTTCTCGAAAGCTATTAGAGATATTGGAAATATCATTGCAGCATCTGATAGACCTAATTAAGATCTACTACTGTCATTATGAATATTTGCACTAGTACTAAAAAATACTGAATTTTACTTTTTTTTAAATTAATTTCTTCCTCGTTTTCTCGAAAGCTATTAAAGATATTGGAAATATCATTGCAGCATCTGATAACCCTAATTAAACTGTACAACTGATATTATGAATATTTGTTCTATGACTAATAATTACGCAGTAAAAAAAACCGTATTTTTATATAAAAACATGATTTTCCTCGTCATTTTCTCGAAAGCTATTAGAGATATTGGAAATATAATTGCAGCATCTGATAGACCTAATTAAACTGTACAACTGATATTATGAATATTTGTTCTATGACTAATAATTACGCAGTAAAATGAAACTTAATATTTATATAAAAACATGATTTTACTCCTCATTTTCTCGAAAGCTATTAGAGATATTGGAAATATCATTGCAGCATCTGATAGACCTAATTAAAATCTACTACTGTCATTATGAATATTTGCACTAGTACTAATAAAATACTGAATTTTACTTTTTTTTAAATTACTTTCTTCCTCGTTTTCTCGAAAGCTATTAAAGATATTGGAAATATCATTGCATCATCTGATAACCCTAATTCAACTGTACAACTGATATTATGAATATTTGTTCTATGACTAATAATTACGCAGTAAAAAAAACCGTATTTTTATATAAAAACATGATTTTCCTCGTCATTTTCTCGAAAGCTATTAGAGATATTGGAAATATAATTGCAGCATCTGATAGACCTAATTAAACTCTACAACTGATATTATGAATATTTGTTCTATGACTAATAATTACGCAGTAAAATGAAACTTAATATTTATATAAAAACATGACTTTCCTCCTCATTTTCTCGAAAGCTATTAGAGATATTGGAAATATCATTGCAGCATCTGATAGACCTAATTAAACTCTACAACTGTCATTATGAATATTTGTTCTATGACTAATAATTACGCAGTAAAATGAAACTTAATATTTATATAAAAACCATGACTTTCCTCCTCATTTTCTCGAAAGCTATTAGAGATATTGGAAATATCATTGCAGCATCTGAAACAACTAATTAAACTGTACAACTCTCATTATGAATATTTGTTCTAAGACTAATAATTACGCAGTAAAATGAAACTTAATATTTATATAAAAACATGATTTTACTCCTCATTTTCTCGAAAGCTATTAGAGATATTGGAAATATCATTGCAGCATCTGATAGACCTAATTAAAATCTACTACTGTCATTATGAATATTTGCACTAGTACTAATAAATACTGAATTTTACTTTTTTTAAAATTACTTTCTTCCTCGTTTTCTCGAAAGCTATTAAAGATATTGGAAATATCATTGCATCATCTGATAACCCTAATTCAGCTGTACAACTGATATTATGAATATTTGTTCTATGACTAATAATTACGCAGTAAAAAAAACCGTATTTTTATATAAAAACATGATTTTCCTCGTCATTTTCTCGAAAGCTATTAGAGATATTGGAAATATAATTGCAGCATCTGATAGACCTAATTAAACTCTACAACTGATATTATGAATATTTGTTCTATGACTAATAATTACGCAGTAAAATGAAACTTAATTTTTATATAAAAACATGACTTTCCTCCTCATTTTCTCGAAAGCTATTAGAGATATTGGAAATATCATTGCAGCATCTGAAACAACTAATTAAACTGTACAACTCTCATTATGAATATTTGTTCTAAGACTAATAATTACGCAGTAAAATGAAACTTAATATTTATATAAAACCATGATTTTACTCCTCATTTTCTCGAAAGCTATTAGAGATATTGGAAATATCATTGCAGCATCTGATAGACCTAATTAAGATCTACTACTGTCATTATGAATATTTGCACTAGTACTAAAAAATACTGAATTTTACTTTTTTTAAAATTAATTTCTTCCTCGTTTTCTCGAAAGCTATTAAAGATATTGGAAATATCATTGCAGCATCTGATAACCCTAATTAAACTGTACAACTGATATTATGAATATTTGTTCTATGACTAATAATTACGCAGTAAAAAAAACCGTATTTTTATATAAAAACATGATTTTCCTCGTCATTTTCTCGAAAGCTATTAGAGATATTGGAAATATAATTGCAGCATCTGATAGACCTAATTAAACTGTACAACTGATATTATGAATATTTGTTCTATGACTAATAATTACGCAGTAAAATGAAACTTAATATTTATATAAAAACATGATTTTACTCCTCATTTTCTCGAAAGCTATTAGAGATATTGGAAATATCATTGCAGCATCTGATAGACCTAATTAAAATCTACTACTGTCATTATGAATATTTGCACTAGTACTAAAAAATACTGAATTTTACTTTTTTTTAAATTACTTTCTTCCTCGTTTTCTCGAAAGCTATTAAAGATATTGGAAATATCATTGCATCATCTGATAACCCTAATTCAACTGTACAACTGATATTATGAATATTTTTTCTTTGACTAATAATTACGCAGTAAAAAAAACCGTATTTTTATATAAAAACATGATTTTCCTCGTCATTTTCTCGAAAGCTATTAGAGATATTGGAAATATAATTGCAGCATCTGATAGACCTAATTAAACTGTACAACTGATATTATGAATATTTGTTCTATGACTAATAATTACGCAGTAAAATGAAACTTAATATTTATTTAAAAACATGACTTTCCTCCTCATTTTCTCGAAAGCTATTAGAGATATTGGAAATATCATTGCAGTATCTGATAGACCTAATTAAACTCTAAAACTGAAATTATGAATATTAGTTCTATGACTAATAATTACGCAGTAAAATGAAACTTAATATTTATATAAAAACATGACTTTCCTCCTCATTTTCCCGAAAGCTATTAGAGATATTGGAAATATCATTGCAGATTCTGATATATCTAAATAAACTGTACAACTGTCATTATGAATATTTGTTCTATGACTAATAATTACGCAGTAAAATGAAACTTAATATTTATTTAAAAACATGAATTTCCTCCTCATTTTCTCGAAGGCCATTAAAGATATTGGAAATATAATTGCAGCATCTGATAGACCTAATTAAACTCTACAACTGTCATTATGAATATTTGTTCTATGTCTAATAATTACGCAGTAAAATGAAACTTAATATTTATATAAAAACATGTCTTTCCTCCTCATTTTCCCGAAAGCTATTAGAGATATTGGAAATATAATTGCAGCATCTGATAGACCTAATTAAACTCTACAACTGATATTATGAATATTTGTTCTATGACTAATAATTACGCAGTAAAATGAAACTTAATTTTTATATAAAAACATGACTTTCCTCCTCATTTTCTCGAAAGCTATTAGAGATATTGGAAATATCATTGCAGCATCTGAAACAACTAATTAAACTGTACAACTCTCATTATGAATATTTGTTCTAAGACTAATAATTACGCAGTAAAATGAAACTTAATATTTATATAAAAACATGATTTTACTCCTCATTTTCTCGAAAGCTATTAGAGATATTGGAAATATCATTGCAGCATCTGATAGACCTAATTAAAATCTACTACTGTCATTATGAATATTTGCACTAGTACTAATAAATACTGAATTTTACTTTTTTTAAAATTACTTTCTTCCTCGTTTTCTCGAAAGCTATTAAAGATATTGGAAATATCATTGCATCATCTGATAACCCTAATTCAGCTGTACAACTGATATTATGAATATTTGTTCTATGACTAATAATTACGCAGTAAAAAAAACCGTATTTTTATATAAAAACATGATTTTCCTCGTCATTTTCTCGAAAGCTATTAGAGATATTGGAAATATAATTGCAGCATCTGATAGACCTAATTAAACTCTACAACTGATATTATGAATATTTGTTCTATGACTAATAATTACGCAGTAAAATGAAACTTAATTTTTATATAAAAACATGACTTTCCTCCTCATTTTCTCGAAAGCTATTAGAGATATTGGAAATATCATTGCAGCATCTGAAACAACTAATTAAACTGTACAACTCTCATTATGAATATTTGTTCTAAGACTAATAATTACGCAGTAAAATGAAACTTAATATTTATATAAAACCATGATTTTACTCCTCATTTTCTCGAAAGCTATTAGAGATATTGGAAATATCATTGCAGCATCTGATAGACCTAATTAAGATCTACTACTGTCATTATGAATATTTGCACTAGTACTAAAAAATACTGAATTTTACTTTTTTTAAAATTAATTTCTTCCTCGTTTTCTCGAAAGCTATTAAAGATATTGGAAATATCATTGCAGCATCTGATAACCCTAATTAAACTGTACAACTGATATTATGAATATTTGTTCTATGACTAATAATTACGCAGTAAAAAAAACCGTATTTTTATATAAAAACATGATTTTCCTCGTCATTTTCTCGAAAGCTATTAGAGATATTGGAAATATAATTGCAGCATCTGAAAGACCTAATTAAACTGTACAACTGATATTATGAATATTTGTTCTATGACTAATAATTACGCAGTAAAATGAAACTTAATATTTATATAAAAACATGATTTTACTCCTCATTTTCTCGAAAGCTATTAGAGATATTGGAAATATCATTGCAGCATCTGATAGACCTAATTAAAATCTACTACTGTCATTATGAATATTTGCACTAGTACTAAAAAATACTGAATTTTACTTTTTTTTAAATTACTTTCTTCCTCGTTTTCTCGAAAGCTATTAAAGATATTGGAAATATCATTGCATCATCTGATAACCCTAATTCAACTGTACAACTGATATTATGAATATTTTTTCTTTGACTAATAATTACGCAGTAAAAAAAACCGTATTTTTATATAAAAACATGATTTTCCTCGTCATTTTCTCGAAAGCTATTAGAGATATTGGAAATATAATTGCAGCATCTGATAGACCTAATTAAACTGTACAACTGATATTATGAATATTTGTTCTATGACTAATAATTACGCAGTAAAATGAAACTTAATATTTATTTAAAAACATGACTTTCCTCCTCATTTTCTCGAAAGCTATTAGAGATATTGGAAATATCATTGCAGTATCTGATAGACCTAATTAAACTCTAAAACTGAAATTATGAATATTAGTTCTATGACTAATAATTACGCAGTAAAATGAAACTTAATATTTATATAAAAACATGACTTTCCTCCTCATTTTCCCGAAAGCTATTAGAGATATTGGAAATATCATTGCAGATTCTGATATATCTAAATAAACTGTACAACTGTCATTATGAATATTTGTTCTATGACTAATAATTACGCAGTAAAATGAAACTTAATATTTATTTAAAAACATGAATTTCCTCCTCATTTTCTCGAAGGCCATTAAAGATATTGGAAATATAATTGCAGCATCTGATAGACCTAATTAAACTCTACAACTGTCATTATGAATATTTGTTCTATGTCTAATAATTACGCAGTAAAATGAAACTTAATATTTATATAAAAACATGTCTTTCCTCCTCATTTTCCCGAAAGCTATTAGAGATATTGGAAATATAATTGCAGCATCTGATAGACCTAATTAAACTCTACAACTGATATTATGAATATTTGTTCTATGACTAATAATTACGCAGTAAAATGAAACTTAATTTTTATATAAAAACATGACTTTCCTCCTCATTTTCTCGAAAGCTATTAGAGATATTGGAAATATCATTGCAGCATCTGAAACAACTAATTAAACTGTACAACTCTCATTATGAATATTTGTTCTAAGACTAATAATTACGCAGTAAAATGAAACTTAATATTTATATAAAAACATGATTTTACTCCTCATTTTCTCGAAAGCTATTAGAGATATTGGAAATATCATTGCAGCATCTGATAGACCTAATTAAAATCTACTACTGTCATTATGAATATTTGCACTAGTACTAATAAATACTGAATTTTACTTTTTTTAAAATTACTTTCTTCCTCGTTTTCTCGAAAGCTATTAAAGATATTGGAAATATCATTGCATCATCTGATAACCCTAATTCAGCTGTACAACTGATATTATGAATATTTGTTCTATGACTAATAATTACGCAGTAAAAAAAACCGTATTTTTATATAAAAACATGATTTTCCTCGTCATTTTCTCGAAAGCTATTAGAGATATTGGAAATATAATTGCAGCATCTGATAGACCTAATTAAACTCTACAACTGATATTATGAATATTTGTTCTATGACTAATAATTACGCAGTAAAATGAAACTTAATTTTTATATAAAAACATGACTTTCCTCCTCATTTTCTCGAAAGCTATTAGAGATATTGGAAATATCATTGCAGCATCTGAAACAACTAATTAAACTGTACAACTCTCATTATGAATATTTGTTCTAAGACTAATAATTACGCAGTAAAATGAAACTTAATATTTATATAAAACCATGATTTTACTCCTCATTTTCTCGAAAGCTATTAGAGATATTGGAAATATCATTGCAGCATCTGATAGACCTAATTAAGATCTACTACTGTCATTATGAATATTTGCACTAGTACTAAAAAATACTGAATTTTACTTTTTTTAAAATTAATTTCTTCCTCGTTTTCTCGAAAGCTATTAAAGATATTGGAAATATCATTGCAGCATCTGATAACCCTAATTAAACTGTACAACTGATATTATGAATATTTGTTCTATGACTAATAATTACGCAGTAAAAAAAACCGTATTTTTATATAAAAACATGATTTTCCTCGTCATTTTCTCGAAAGCTATTAGAGATATTGGAAATATAATTGCAGCATCTGATAGACCTAATTAAACTGTACAACTGATATTATGAATATTTGTTCTATGACTAATAATTACGCAGTAAAATGAAACTTAATATTTATATAAAAACATGATTTTACTCCTCATTTTCTCGAAAGCTATTAGAGATATTGGAAATATCATTGCAGCATCTGATAGACCTAATTAAAATCTACTACTGTCATTATGAATATTTGCACTAGTACTAAAAAATACTGAATTTTACTTTTTTTAAATTACTTTCTTCCTCGTTTTCTCGAAAGCTATTAAAGATATTGGAAATATCATTGCATCATCTGATAACCCTAATTCAACTGTACAACTGATATTATGAATATTTTTTCTTTGACTAATAATTACGCAGTAAAAAAAACCGTATTTTTATATAAAAACATGATTTTCCTCGTCATTTTCTCGAAAGCTATTAGAGATATTGGAAATATAATTGCAGCATCTGATAGACCTAATTAAACTGTACAACTGATATTATGAATATTTGTTCTATGACTAATAATTACGCAGTAAAATGAAACTTAATATTTATATAAAAACATGATTTTACTCCTCATTTTCTCGAAAGCTATTAGAGATATTGGAAATATCATTGCAGCATCTGATAGACCTAATTAAAATCTACTACTGTCATTATGAATATTTGCACTAGTACTAAAAAATACTGAATTTTACTTTTTTTTAAATTACTTTCTTCCTCGTTTTCTCGAAAGCTATTAAAGATATTGGAAATATCATTGCATCATCTGATAACCCTAATTCAACTGTACAACTGATATTATGAATATTTTTTCTTTGACTAATAATTACGCAGTAAAAAAAACCGTATTTTTATATAAAAACATGATTTTCCTCGTCATTTTCTCGAAAGCTATTAGAGATATTGGAAATATAATTGCAGCATCTGATAGACCTAATTAAACTGTACAACTGATATTATGAATATTTGTTCTATGACTAATAATTACGCAGTAAAATGAAACTTAATATTTATTTAAAAACATGACTTTCCTCCTCATTTTCTCGAAAGCTATTAGAGATATTGGAAATATCATTGCAGTATCTGATAGACCTAATTAAACTCTAAAACTGAAATTATGAATATTAGTTCTATGGCTAATAATTACGCAGTAAAATGAAACTTAATATTTATATAAAAACATGACTTTCCTCCTCATTTTCCCGAAAGCTATTAGAGATATTGGAAATATCATTGCAGATTCTGATATATCTAAATAAACTGTACAACTGTCATTATGAATATTTGTTCTATGACTAATAATTACGCAGTAAAATGAAACTTAATATTTATTTAAAAACATGAATTTCCTCCTCATTTTCTCGAAGGCCATTAAAGATATTGGAAATATAATTGCAGCATCTGATAGACCTAATTAAACTCTACAACTGTCATTATGAATATTTGTTCTATGTCTAATAATTACGCAGTAAAATGAAACTTAATATTTATATAAAAACATGTCTTTCCTCCTCATTTTCCCGAAAGCTATTAGAGATATTGGAAATATAATTGCAGCATCTGATAGACCTAATTAAACTCTACAACTGATATTATGAATATTTGTTCTATGACTAATAATTACGCAGTAAAATGAAACTTAATTTTTATATAAAAACATGACTTTCCTCCTCATTTTCTCGAAAGCTATTAGAGATATTGGAAATATCATTGCAGCATCTGAAACAACTAATTAAACTGTACAACTCTCATTATGAATATTTGTTCTAAGACTAATAATTACGCAGTAAAATGAAACTTAATATTTATATAAAAACATGATTTTACTCCTCATTTTCTCGAAAGCTATTAGAGATATTGGAAATATCATTGCAGCATCTGATAGACCTAATTAAAATCTACTACTGTCATTATTAATATTTGCACTAGTACTAATAAATACTGAATTTTACTTTTTTTAAAATTACTTTCTTCCTCGTTTTCTCGAAAGCTATTAAAGATATTGGAAATATCATTGCATCATCTGATAACCCTAATTCAGCTGTACAACTGATATTATGAATATTTGTTCTATGACTAATAATTACGCAGTAAAAAAACCCGTATTTTTATATAAAAACATGATTTTCCTCGTCATTTTCTCGAAAGCTATTAGAGATATTGGAAATATAATTTCAGCATCTGATAGACCTAATTAAACTCTACAACTGATATTATGAATATTTGTTCTATGACTAATAATTACGCAGTAAAATGAAACTTAATTTTTATATAAAAACATGACTTTCCTCCTCATTTTCTCGAAAGCTATTAGAGATATTGGAAATATCATTGCAGCATCTGAAACAACTAATTAAACTGTACAACTCTCATTATGAATATTTGTTCTAAGACTAATAATTACGCAGTAAAAAAAACCGTATTTTTATATAAAAACATGATTTTCCTCGTCATTTTCTCGAAAGCTATTAGAGATATTGGAAATATAATTGCAGCATCTGATAGACCTAATTAAACTCTACAACTGATATTATGAATATTTGTTCTATGACTAATAATTACGCAGTAAAATGAAACTTAATATTTATATAAAACCATGATTTTACTCCTCATTTTCTCGAAAGCTATTAGAGATATTGGAAATATCATTGCAGCATCTGATAGACCTAATTAAGATCTACTACTGTCATTATGAATATTTGCACTAGTACTAAAAAATACTGAATTTTACTTTTTTTAAAATTAATTTCTTCCTCGTTTTCTCGAAAGCTATTAAAGATATTGGAAATATCATTGCAGCATCTGATAACCCTAATTAAACT
>JAPQNM010000014.1:1146477-1160745 GCA_029783475.1 Metacarcinus magister | reverse complement strand
ACTGTCATTATGAATATTTGTTCTATGACTAATAAATACGCAGTAAAATGAAACTTAATATTTATTTAAAAACATGAATTTCCTCCTCATTTGCTTACAAGGGTTCCAATAGCACTTCTTAACAGCATTCAAATCCTTCTTACTGTAAAGGTAGAATCATCAGTATACTTATTTTTTCCCTCCTCTTTTCCTTCGTTAAGTGAGATTTTTGCGAGGGAGAGGAAATCCATTACGCTTATAAATATGTCTGAATAAAGGAGTTTACAGTGTTTGAGTTTTGTTGCATTACAGGTAAGACATCAATTAAGGGGTAACTGTTTATGCGTACCTTTTTATTTACCTGAGAGAGAGAGAGAGAGAGAGTAGAAAAAATAATAAAAAAAGAAAGGAAACACGAGAATGAATAATGAAGCGAGGGACTAAAAGCAAACGGAGTATAAAGTTGTAAAAAAATAAAGCAAAGACGATGGTTCAAACGAAGAGAGAAAGAGGGAAAGAAAAAAAAAAAAAGAGGCAACGTTTTTCGACACGTAATAAGGATTGACTGAGGAGGGCTGTAGGGGATTATGGAGGAGGAGGAGGAGGAGGAGGAGGAGGAGGAGGAGGAGGAGGAGGAGGAGGAGGAGGAGGAGGAGGAGGAGGAGGAGGAGGAGGAAGAGGAGGCGGTAGAGAAAAAAGAAATCTAGTTTGTGGAAGTGGTCTCTTTCTCTTTTTATTTTTTTTCTCTTTCTCTCTCTCTCTCTATCTCTTTTTTTCTTTCTTTCTCTCACGTATAGCTAGATTATACTAACATACCTGCAACACCCTCATTCTGTTTTCACCGCTGCCTCGCTGCTGAAACGAAACCCTGAACAAAAATATCCGTAATTCCGTGCTGTATATTCTGATACCGAATAATAAGTGCAATAATGCAAAATATGGAGCCTTTCCTATAACATTAAACTCTAAAGTCAATAATATGCAAATGCTCTCAATCTATATTCATCGCTCTTAAGATGAGAGGACGCCTTATAAATACAGTATTTTCACTATCAAAACAAAAGCGGAAAAATTTATCGTTTCAAGCTGAGGGAGACGAAGTTTGAGTCTGTTTACAGCGTGGCAGGGCAGGAGGGAAGGCTTGTAAAGGACGTGTAAGGTAGCAACAGGGGCATGGGTGTGTCTGTTGGTCTGTTAGTCTGTTGAGGTCGAGGTGGGTGTCTGTGTAGTCCCCCCCCCCGAGTCACAGGTGTTTCAGGGGGACTTCAGGGGGACTTCAGGGGGACTTCAGGGGGACTTCAGGGTGACTTCAGGGGACTTCAGGGGACTTCAGGAGTCTTATCGCAGCTTAGTTTATGGGCGAAGAATTACGTGACACTTGCATATGAGTCTAGCAAAGCAGCTTACTTTCAGTGTGACTTAGGAAAATTGTTACGGGATAAAATTAAATGTATATACACTTGTTTTAATCCGCCGTCATATTTTACGCGGAATGTTCATATTTGTGGGAATTCATAATTTCGAAAATGTTGTGTGTGTGCATATATATAAATAAAAAAGGGTTTGGGGGAGTTGTGGTATAAAAAAAATGCATTAAGCTTAATACCATAAGAAGACTATTTTCTTAAACACTCAAATTTATGTTTAATCTGCTTATGGAGGCGATTAGTTATTCATGTAGGACGTCAAACACATCAACACGCTCGCTATCAGGTCACCACACAATTATTTACTCCACTAGTTACGTCTCTCGTCTCTATATTAGTTCCTCACGCCAAGACCATACAGCTGAAACGTGATACTATTTCCACTGCTCTCCTCTGACTTCCCAAGGTAACACTTCACTGCTTTTCATAGGTTTTTCATCTCTCTATTTTCCCCTATCAAAAATACTACCATCTCTCCGCCATAACACTGGGTACGAGGGAAGAACATTCAGGAAAACTAGGTACGATGTGGATTTATGGACAAAATTCCTCTTTCCATTGCACAATTTGAGTTTTGAATCGTTAGTATGTACCTCCATTGGATCCTAATACTACTTCAGCGTCATTACGATTGGAAGAAAGTCACCTGCAGTGTAAATAAGGTGTTTTGCATTCATAAGTAGATTGGAATGTGTGTGTAAGAGTGTTTAAGGGGTTTAAGTGCAGGAGGGTGTGGGTGTAGGAAAGGTTTGTGTCATTTAAGTCCTTTTGATGATGATACAAACTGTTACATCCTTACGTCATTATCATCATCATCATTATCATCATCATTCTACCCACTCCCTTCTTTTAAACTCTACCTTTTCCTTCACCTTCTTGGTATTAAGATAGTTTTTATAACCATAATATAATAGAGTGACACCAATATTTTTTCCCAAGCTTAACTCATAGCATTCTTAATAACAACATCTTTATTTATTTTCCTCTATTACCACCTATGTTCACCTTACAATTTCAAACGTTTTCTCATCATTTTGAACGTGTTACTGAATGAAAAAAAAAAGTATATATAGTTCTCTCAATACAGTGATTCCTCGTATTTTACCTTCCCATTCTTCTATCATCAGGGATTCACCTATCTACTTTTTCAACTAGTTTCAATTTTACATTTCTCAATACTCTCCACATATCAGTATTTCCATCATCCTTTCAATGATTTTTTAACACATTCTCTCGTTTTCATTCTCTCTTCTGTTACTCTATTTCCATTCAGACTTTTCATCACTGCATAGAAAGAGAAAAAAAAAAATCGATGTAACAAAGGTTTGGTAGAGGATAAATCAGAACCACAATACACACACACACACACCCACACACACACACACCCACACACACAAACACACACCTAGGTACTTATAGACACCGGCGCAGTGGTGAAGCATCCGTGCTGGTAAACCTATCAACCACTAGTTCGATTCCCGTTCCAGTAATAACTTAACCAATCGGTGAGTGATTAAACAAAAAAAAAAGAATGATGTCTATGTTCCCCGTTCACTCTATAAATCACTGTATATATTAGTGTCGATAGGAAACATTGTGGTACGGAGCGAGGCCGGGAAACTACAACGGCATTATATTACCTAACATTACAACTACATCATCTATACACGCAGCCTCGCAAAGCAGTGGCAATGCATCATCCGTCCAAGCCATCACCGCCCGTGTATCACCTAATGGGCGTGAACACTGACAGTCATAGGTATTAACAAAACTGAAAATATGCATGACAGCACCAAATTATATACAACAAAAGCTCTTTTTGTATGGAGTGGAAAACTAATTATGTAACTTTGTGTGTGTGTATGTGTGAGAGAGAGAGAGAGAGAGAGAGAGAGAGAGAGAGAGAGAGAGAGAGAGAGAGAGAGAGAGAGAGAGAGAGAGAGAGAGAGAGAGAGAGTTTCTACACACTCCCTCTCATTATTGCAGACAAACAGACTGGTCGTGGCAGTCTCTTCCGCCCCGCACGAGTTTTAACACTGTTCGCTGCCTCCACACCTCTCTCTCTCTCTCTCTCTCTCTCTCTCTCTCTTTCAGCAACACATTTACACGCCCAGACTTCCCTCAAAACACATCCCCTTCTCCTCCCTTCCCCCCCACGCCGTAACCCACCCTCATGTACCGCTTTCCTTGCTCCTTTACATCTCTCTCTCTCTCTCTCTCTCTCTCTCTCTCTCTCTCTCTCTCTCTCTCTCTCTCTCTCTCTCTCTCTCTCTCTCTCTCTCTCCTACGACTGACCAGCCCAAACTTTTCTCTTCATGCATATTTGGGGAAAGTTTGTAATGGTATTAGTGCTTCGCGTCCAGCAGTTTGAACCTTTGAAGGAATTTTGTGTTTTCAACTTTGTCAAAACGATATTCAGAGGGTGAGTTCAGTTGCTCGGGGATTCCAGGCCGCTAGCTCTCTCCCGGGAGTCTCTTTTACAGGTTAGAATAAGTCTAGTGTATATTTTAGGTGTAATAGTCAGGTGGAAATGGCTGCTGTAATGATAGTAGTAGTAGTAGTAGTAGTAGTAGTGAAGATGGAGAAGTGAAAGCCTGTAGAGTTTATATATGACATATTTCCTTATTTTCTTCTTCGATTTCCTTCTTATCGCTACGTCCCCGTCAATTTTATCTTCCCCTTCGTCTCCTCTTCTTCCCCTATCTCCCTTCCACCCACCTTCCCTCTTTCCCCTCTCTATCTTTCTCTCTCCCTCTTCCTCCTCCTCCATCCCTTGTGACTAACAAATCGACATATCCTGACGAAGGAAAGATATAGGCAGCATGTACCGAAATGAAGGAGGAGAAGGAGAAAGAGGAGGAGGAGGAGGAAGAAGAGGAGGACAAGATAAACACAAGACGAGACCATCCCACGCCTTCGATCAGAATTCAACATTAAATCATTTTCACGTTAATTTTCCCTCCTTATATATCTCACATTTCCCATCCTTATACACATTTTCTACCCATTTCTTCCTTCTCTCTAGTTTGCCCTATTTTTTCCTTCTTATTCCCCTCCTAATGATGTATAAGCACCTCTCTCTCTCTCTCTCTCTCTCTCTCTCTCTCTCTCTCTCTCTCTCTCTCTCTCTCTCTCTCTCTCTCTCTCTCTCTCTCTCTCTCTCTCTCTCTCTCCTTCTCTCTCTCTCGTGTTACTTGTGGGTCTTAATTGGTTTGATCCAAGATGGACAGGTGTCAATACCGGTTGAGAGAGAGAGAGAGAGAGAGAGAGAGAGAGAGAGAGAGAGAGAGAGAGAGAGAGAGAGAGAGAGAGAGAGAGAGAGAGAGAGAGAGAGAGAGATGGAAGGGGGGTAGGGGTTCTGTGCCGCCGGAAATTAATCGCCAATAACCAGATGGAAGGAAATCAAATCGTCCCAAACTTGTCGTCTCCGCGTCAACCCTTCGCATCTTCCGTAAATGGAAAATTGACAATTACCTCGCACATTTTTTACCCTAAAATTTTCAATCTTAGAGACACGCCATTTTTCTTCCCTTCCCATATTTCCTTTTCCTTCTCCTCTACTACCTTATATTACCTTCCCTTCTCGCTTTCTCATCTTTTCTCTATCTTCCACATTTCCCTCATTCTATTCTTCACTTTTCCTCTTTCCTCCTCCTTCTCTCTCCTGTGTCTCACCTCACCTGCATTCTTTCATAACAATTCCATTTATTTTCTCTCCCTCTTCTTCCCCTTCCTCCTCTACCCTTTCTCTTCCTATCACCAGCTTTCCTTTCCTCTTTACTTTGCTCAATCCTTTCCTTTCTTTCTTCTTGCCTACCCACGTTTGCTGATACACGTAGATTTTTTTTCTCTTTTCTTCAGCGAGACATGTTTTGTATGCATGGGCGCCCACTGGGACCTGCCTGGATTTTTGATACGAGAATTTCCTGTCCTGAAATCCTAAATCCGGAACGTCGATTGACTGGTGTTTAAAATTCCATTAGGGAAACGCTACGGATTTGCTGTGTCTGGGAGAAGGAGCAGGAGGAGATGGAGGAAGAGGAGGAAGAGGAGGAGGAAGAGGAGGAGGAGAAGGAGGAGGAAAGGTTGCTACTATTCTAACGTTTCCATTTACTGTATTTTCTTGGGAATCTAGTTTTTCCTTCCCTGTGGCGTCTCGTGGGCAGGAAGGTTTTACTAAGTCAGCGTAGCAAGAAAGGAAGGAAGGAGAGGAGGGAATGAAGGGAGGAAGATAAGGTGAGAGGAAAGAAATGTCAATGTGAGCACTAGATAAGTCACTTTCTTCTCCTTTATTTTTTTTCTTATTCATCTTTACACTCGTATGTTAAAATATTCACTGCCTACACACACTATCAACAGTACTTCAATATTACTAAATGTTCCGTTAGTATCCTGCTACAAAAATTATCCTCCTACAGCCTTCAACTATAAAATAAAAATAAATAAATAAAAAAGAGAGAGCCAACTGAACTTCTAAGGATAAGACAGCTTTTCTTTGTACACTTTCCTCTCTTGCAACACTTCTACCTTTCCACCTTCATCCCCTTTTGTATATAACTCTCTTCCTCCATCTCCATCTCCCTATCCCCACCCTTCTACACCGACTCCCTTTCAGTGCACACCTCCATCCCTTCCTTCACACTTCCTCTCACTTTCTTTGTGTCTTGCTATAGGTAGACTGGTAAGGAACGTTTCTTACCTACCTTTCCTGAGTCTAAATATCTGGAACACGAAGTAAAAATAACATCAACAGAAGAGCCATTGTGTAAGGTTTTCTCACGTCGTATCAACCTCTAAGAACTCCACCTTGAGAGTCTTATCACAGGTGTAACATAACCATTACCATAGTAACGCCAGTAGATGCAGAAGGAAGAGGACTTTCTCATATTCTAATTGCGTAGGAGAGTACAAAAATCAGGGTTTGTGGCCAGATGAAAAATAGAAAAAAGGGGAGGAAAGAAAAGTGTCACTGAATATTTCCCAGCCAGACTTTGATTGACAAACACAAGAATACTGTTTCCATCACATATATTAATAATCCTACTTCTTTTTTTTCACTTTTATCCTACTACAGCTCCTTTTTCTCTTCCTCCTTCTCTTGCTTCTCTTCCTCTTTTACCTCGCCCTCCTTATACCCTCCGGCGCCGCCTCGATCAAGACCAACTGTGTGGATTGCATTGACGAGGTTCACATCTGACGAAGGACTGAAAGGGGAACTCATAGCCATCGATAAAGGCTGCCACATTCAGACAAGACTTCCCACGGACGCCAAGCCAACATTCACCTCGCCATTACCAAGCTGATGTTCTCCTCGACCCCGTTAATGTCTCCTAAGGTATCCACGGGGAGATTCTTTAATTTTTATCCCTTTTTTTATTATCTTTTTGGAGATGTTTTTTTCTGCTTTATTCTCTTTTCCTTTTATTTTGTGTTATGTTTTGTTTTTTATTCTAATCTTGTTTGTTTCTTCTTTTGAATTTTTTAAATTTCGTGTTTTTTTTCTGGTTTTCCAAAAGAACAAGAATCACTTTAAACATCACCTGCTAATTCTATCAACAAAAACACATCACCCAGCCCACCTAACAGCCAATAACATCTCTTCTACCTATCATCAGTTAACAGTTATCAGTTATCAGTTATCTCATCCCAGCAATCGTTAATGAATTGAATACTTAAACTTTTATCATCAAATTAACTTTACAAACCAATACACTTTTCCCTTTGAACGTTATGTAACCTAATTAACCTGCTTATATAAGACGAGAGAGAGAGAGAGAGAGAGAGAGAGAGAGAGAGAGAGAGAGAGAGAGAGAGAGAGAGAGAGAGAGAGAGAGAGAGAGAGAGAGAGAGAGAGAGAGAGAGGTCAGGATAACTATTAAACACTTTCCTATTAAAGTTTATAAGATTAATATCAATGAAAACTGTAGAAAAATAGAAAACAATTAAGGTAGAATAATAGATTTAATGACCAATATTCCAGAAATTGGTTTAATAATGTGATCCAATATACTTTTTCACATTTTCACAATTTGTAGCGCACTGAAAACTAATAACACAAATTAAAAAATAGAAAAGACTAAGATATACACTTGAAAACCACGTGAATCATATATTTCTCGTTCTATATTTTAAGATGAGGTTACAAACACTTATATATGAACACAACTTTCCTTCTCTACCAATTTACACAGTGATGAGAATAGATGAAAGTTATTCATACATGAGGGAGAAAAGCATAACAAAATGTATGTATATATATCCATTTCCCTTTTAATAGCTAGTGATTTTTTTGAACCGTCCGTCACAACCATTTCCTTTGACATTCTATACTAAAAAAAAAGTTAAGAAATAAATCTAATATAACCCAAGAAAAAAGTTATTGACATTTCGCTATAAAGTCAGTCAGTCAGACTTACGAATCAGACCAAACTTTTTCCTTCGCTATCCCCTTTTGACATTCAGAAACAAACTTAATATGGATGGAGTTAATAAAAAAAGAAACATTAAATAAAAAAACACTATTATTAATCTTTCAAAACCGAGTTAGTTCTGGATCAGTGAGTCCTTACCTAACCTAACCTAACCTAACATCACCTCACATCCTTAGCCGTCACCACCAACACCTTAGGTCCTACAGAGCCACATCTGGAGATAGAAAGAGGCAGGAAACACCGCTCAAGCCACCCTAGGACCCCCACGTATCCTACAGCAAAGCGTTTCTATCACCAACACAAACCAGAGAGTTATCGTACACAGAAAAATATACTTGGAAAAACGGAAGGCGGAAAAAGTACTGAATAGGAAGAAAAAAAGTATAGAGTTGGGAGTAGTTATAAAATATTTAGAAAGGGAAAACAATAAGGGGAAAAAAAAGGGAAATGGAAAAGAGGTAAACAAAAATCCAAGGTTATTCTAATTTCTATCCTGCAACCAAAATCAGCTTCCTTCCCTTTTTTTTTGTATTTTTCAAACTCATATTATTTTTACAATGTTATATAATGCGCGCAACGATTAATTTATTCATGAACTCAGGAGGATAAACGTTAAAAAGAATGCACGTTTGTGTGGAAACTGCAAAGGATAATATTGGAACGTTTCTTTTAGGAGTCTGCAAGGCGCCGCTTCCTGTGTCGGGCAGGTGACGCGCCCAGAAGGAGGAGGAGGAGGAGGAGGAGGAGGAGGAGGAGGAGGAGGAGGAGGAGGAGGAGGAGGAGGAGGAGGAGGAGGAGGAGGAGGAGGAGGAGGAGGAGGAGGAGGAGGAGGAGGAGGAGGAGGAGGAGGAGAGGAGGAGGAGGAGGAGGAGGAGGAGGAGGAGGAGGAGGAGGAGGAGGAGGAGGAGGAGGAGGAGGAGGAGGAGGAGGAGGAGGAGGAGGAGGAGGAGGAGGAGGAGGAGGAGGAGGAGGAGGAGGAGAGGAGAGAGGAGGAAGGAGAAGGAGAAGGAGAAGGAGAAGGAGGAGGAGGAGGAGGAGGAGGAGGAGGAGGAGGAGGAGAATGAAGGCGAGGATGAGTGCGAAGACGAAGAAGAGGGAGGCAAAGATGTATACGAAGAAGAGGAGGAGGAGGAGGAGGAGGAGGAGGAGGACAAGGAGGAGGAGGAGGACAAGGAGGAGGAGGAGAAGAAGAAGAAGGTCAAGGACGAGAAAGATGAGGTGCAAGGACGATAACAAAGAGGAGAAAGAGAAGGAGGAGGAGGAGGAGGAGGAGGAGGAGGAGGAGAAGGAGAAGGAGAAGGAGAAGGAGAAGGAGGAGGAGAAGGAGGAGGAGGAGGAGGAGGAGGAGGAGGAAGAGTATGGCGTGCCTCCCCAGAGCAGTGTTTGGTGCAAGATGAAGTAGAGACAAGCGGAAAGGCGTCTTGATACTTCCTCTTTGAAACTCGAGCAGCAGTAAAGAAGAACAAGAGGAAGGAAGAAGGAAGAAAGGAGGATAGGAAGGAAGGAAGGAAGGAAGGAGAAAAGGAGGATAGGAGGAAAGGAAGGAAGGAAGGAAGGAAGGAAGGAAGGAAGGAAGGAAGGAAGGAAGGAAGGAAGGAAGGAAGAGGCAACATATAATTATAGATTCTCAGATAAATATTTGGCAAACGTGTTCATTATGGTGGAAATACGTAAAAAAAATTTAGGTGGTGGCAGCAAGAAAAACTTAAGATAATTAATAAACCAATTTTGAATCATTAACACCAAAGATTTCACTAAAACACAAAACGACTAAATCCTCTTGAAACACCACATTAAGTCAAAAAGACAGAAAAACGGGATTCGAACCACTGATACACTTTCCTTCCCTTTACCACACTGAACTCCTCTCCACCACCCTCACCCCCAAACACACACATACAAGGGCAAGACGCGTGAAGACCTGCAGTCGCTTACAACTTGGGCGAGAAATATCTGAAGGAAAGTTCGGACCAAGAAAAGTCGACGAAGGAAGGACACACATCCTAAAAAGTATTCCTTGGTAGGACTTGAACCTCAGAGTTGGATTCTGTTCCCTTGAAGGATGCAGGGTTCGTGAGTAGGATGGAAGTGAGGAGAAAAGGAGGAGTGAGTGAGGTGATGGTTCTATATGCACGTAAGATGATCTGACTCCTCTCTTCTTCTTTTTTTCCGTCTCCTTACTCGTATTACTCCTTCACTTTCTTTTTTTCTATATCACCTGCGTCTTTGCTATTAATATGTTTCCTTTACATTTTTTTATTCTACTCTCTTTACCATCTCTCTATATATTACTTTCTTTACTTAATTATTACTTTCCATTACTATACATTTCATCTTTTGTATCATTCATAATCTTATATCCCTTTATATCCATCACTCTTGCGTTATTCTTTATCTTTTATATCCATTTTGTATTTCAGTCTGTCTTTTTATTCTTTTTTCTTCCTTGTCTAACCTTCGTGGAGCAAAACTTTTCTAACAAGTTGGGAGAATTTTAAACTGGCCTTCCCACAGCCTCCCCATCTCCCTCAGGACACGACTGTTCTTAAAAAAGTTGTAATAAGGAAATGTAGGGGAAAGGAAGGGGAGGATAAGGACGTGTAGATGAAAGGAAGGAAGGATGAAGGATTGAGGAATTTAGATGAAGAGAGAGAGAGGGGTAAAAAAAAAGAAGAGAGAACAGCAACTAATAATAGTGTTATATATACGTAAAAATTGAAAAAAAAGGAATAATTTATAAAAAGAAAGAAAGTAGAGAATAGACACAATAAATACAAACAGATAATACATAAAACGGAAACAATAACAACAGCAAAATCAACTTAACCACCGAACAATATTTTCATTCTACCCCGTATCCTCTTTCTCCTTTCAACCTCACCCTCCTTCCTCTCCTCCCTTCTCCCTGTGTCTCCTCCTTCTTCCGTGGTGATAATAATTAATGCCTCGACAACCAAGACACCTCCTGTATTCTCCCTGAAATCATAGCATATACTTCCGGGGTGAGGGGAGGAAAGGGAGAGAAGGAAGACAAAATCCAAGACACAGAGAAGTGAAAGAAGATGAATATGATATAAACGGAAGGGAAATCTATGGAATAAAATAAGGAAAAAAAATATGAAATGTAAAGGGAACAAGGAAAATAGATAGAAAGAAATATATCCGTTGGAAAATAAGTGAGAGGGAAAGATGAAAGGAGATGTGAAGGAGGAAGGGAAAAGGCATTCGAGAAACTAAGAAATACGAAATATCCTGAGAAATGAAGGAGGAAGAAGGTGAAGGAAGGGGAGGAATGATCAAACAGAAAGTGTGTGGAGATGAAAACGAAAATACATGGAAAGAAAATTAAATAAATGTAAAGGAGAAGGGAGAATAGGTAGATAGAACGGAAAGAGGGGAAACCAAAGAGAAAAATAAGACAATACAAATAAAAGTAAAGAAAATGTGCAAGGTTGG
The DNA here is from genome assembly GCA_029783475.1 of Metacarcinus magister. Lineage (NCBI taxonomy): Eukaryota > Metazoa > Arthropoda > Malacostraca > Decapoda > Cancridae > Metacarcinus > Metacarcinus magister. The sequence continues at coordinate 1,149,452 of JAPQNM010000014.1, read as the reverse complement.
TTCATGTTAATTATGACTTTGGGGAAAATTTGCAGGTAACACCATTAATACATTTGCAATAATGACGAGAATCAGTGTTTATTAGTATGAAAAGGATGATATTTCCACGTCTTTGTTATTTACATTTCCTCTCTTTCCGTTAATCACGATGTACATTTGAATATTTCCTTTAATTTAACACTTTTTACTTAGGTTATTATAAATATTATTCTTATTATCATCAGGTTCTACAGACAAACATACCCAACCTTACTTCACACTCGTATTTCTCTACCAATCTTCCCCTTAACTTTTTTCCCTTAACAAACTTTTCCTGCAACCGTAAGTATTTTCCTTCACCACCTCCATCCACCGTACCGTCAACACGCTGCTCCCACACTCACTCTAACTACGTGATCAGCCTCAACACCACATCAGGCGTCCAAAAACTTTACGTCGGTCGCCATGGCAACAGGCACCAAGGCCACCCTAACAAGGCGTCGGATCTCACAGCCTGCAGAAGGAAAATACCTGTAGGAGGGGAGTGTAAATTGTAACCTGCGTCTAGGATATGATGCGTCCTGTTTATATTGATGAAGGAGTATTGAAGGAATTAATTATGGTGTCCTGTAGGATGTAGTATTTTTTTTTGTGTGTTCGAATCACCACACTCTATTTGCACAAGTAAATGAAGTTAGTTAAAACAACACTTAATTTTTGTTTTGTTTTTCTTATCCAATTTCTGAACAGAATCTTGCTGGTGCTGCTATTCCAACCCAATTCCATTACTCTCTAAGAAGACATTAATGTACACTTTAATTACACGTACTCTTATATGCAGGCACTTTTCCACTTAAAGAAGGCGCCCTCTTTAAAACATATTGAAGTTAAGGAAACAATTCACGAAAAAGAGAATTTCACTTTCATAAGTTAAGACATATTTTAACACTTTACTAAGTTAACTGATTACTTGGCAAAGTTAACTAATGTGATGGTGACGAAGCCTGACCTGGTGGGAGGAAAGGGAGGAAAGGGAGGCAAGGGTGTTCTTGGTTCTGTGTTTGAGGCTGAAATGCATCGCCTGAAGGGAAACTAAACTCCAGGACTCAGACTGAGGAATGAAAATAACATGCAATCTTTCTTACCTTCCTTGATCTTTACACCTCAGGACCATGTGTGTGTGTGTATGTGTGTGTGTGTGTGTGTGTGTGTGTGTGTGTGTGTGTGTGTGTGTGTGTGTGTGTGTGTGTGTGTGTGTGTGTGTGTGTGTGTGTCTCACCCACACCACACACACACACACACACACACACACACACACACACACACACACACACACACACACACACACACATGAATGAGGTCAATCCTTAATTACCTGTAGCTCGTTAGGCCAAGATGGAGGGAGAGAGAGGAGGGAGACAGGGAGGGAAAGGAAGTGAAGGAGGTAAGAGAAAAGAAAAACAAAACTGGATGAGCAGCAGAAAAAAAAAATGGCAAGGCATATACCATTAACCTTCCGAGTCAAGTATAGAAACGAGAGAACAAGAAAACAGAAATAATGAAGGAGAAGAAGAAAGAAGGAGTAGAAATAATGAAGAAGAAGAAAGAAGGAGTAGAAATAATGAAGAAAAATTCCTGAGCTTCGCAAAACACACAAGACATGCAAATACACAAGACACAAGACACACAAATACACTACGTAGCCTTAAGGTCAGAATGTAATGAACAGTTTTATATCTTGTATTGAAGCAGAAAACTAAACCATTCACATTTATTAGAGTTTACCTTGAATTTACTTATATTTTTTTTCAGTGCTAAGAGGAACGGAAAATCAACGTCTATTAAAATCACGGAGCAGGTTGTAGAGGATCAAGCCTTGGTGTTGTACTGTCACTGAGGTTAAGAGAGTTCAGTGCATCCTTGTGTGTTAGGAAGGTGAGTGCTACGCCTTTCCTAATGATTCCTATGATAGTGTTAAGTATTATATGAGGTGAGGGTAACTGTTTTCTGTGATGCCATAGATACAGAGAGACAGAGAGACAAAGTACATAAATTCAAACTTAATAATGAAGAAGAGAAATTATAGCCATTATTAGGAAGAATTTACTGTCTCGTCCATTACACACTGGCGATGAAATATGAACTAATTTACAGCCATGCATCATAATCTTCCCGCAACACCAAGAGAAATAACTCCGCTGACCGCGTTACCAACTCCCAAAATACACACCTGATATACTTTAAACCGACCGACTTTCCTTCACGTTATATATGAAAGGTATACTTAAGCCTTTCTCTAAGATTTATACGTTATCCTAAATCACGACACATTTTTTTTTAAGGCAGAAATGTGTGTTTAATCTATATGTCACAAATTTCCTTAGATACGTAACCTGAAACAGACAGACAGACAGACAGACAGATAGAAAGACAGAGCAATAAATCCCACTCAAGGTAAATTCACATCACGGAAGGAACAAATCAAAGAAAACCAACACAACACCCAAAAAACAGGGCCACGGGAACACCTGTGGACCGGAAGCTTACCTCAGCCTCTCACAACCCCGCGTCCTTACCTGGAAAAGTAAAAAATAGGAGTTAGATCCAAAATCCGATAATTAATGTTATTGCAGAGAGAGAGAGAGAGAGAGAGAGAGAGAGAGAGAGAGAGAGAGAGAGAGAGAGAGAGAGAGAGAGAGAGAGAGAGAGAGAGAGAGAGAGAGAGAGAGAGAGAGAGAGAGAGAGAGAGAGAGAGAGAGAGAGAGACAGACACAGACACACACACACACACACACACACACACACACACACACACACACACACACACACACACACGAGAAAAACAACTACTTCCTCTACCTTTAAAAATAGATACATAAATAAACCACTAAGCTGAGAGAATACATTAAAATAAAACAAACACATCAACAGTGTACAAAATCAATAGAAAAGTAGACAAAAAAACACAAAGAATCCATGATAATATATAAAAAAAA
>JAPQNM010000014.1:1126477-1141477 GCA_029783475.1 Metacarcinus magister | reverse complement strand
AACTGACAGAAAAAAACTGCAACTTGTCACATTTTCTTTTTCTTTTCATCATTGACTTTTTATTTTATTTTCTGATGAAGTATATTTTCTGGCATTCCTGAAATATAGAAAGGAAAGGAAAAATAAATGAGAAAATATATAATAGAGTAAAAACGAAAGCAAGAAGGAAATGCAAAAATGATCCTAATCTTATATTCTGACCATTCTCAAGGCATACATTTTTTTTATCTCTCTTCCTCCTTTATCAGTTTCCCTTCGCCTTCTTATCGGTTTAAGGAGACACAGAGGGAGAATCCAAGGCAATTATACTTTAGGGAAAAAAAATATATATGTATAGAAGGATTTTTCAGTGGCGGAGATGGTCAAGAATATCACTATATAATTTATTTCCTCATACGATCATTATCTTCGTTTCGTCTTTTTCCTTATTCATTATTTTCTTTTCTATCTCCTATGATCATTATCTTCATCTTTTATTTTCCTTCTTTATTCATTTTCCTTCTTTCCTACTTCTTATTACTCTTACCGATTCCTATATTTTCTTTCCTTCCAATATTTTCACCATTTTTTTCCTTTCCTCCAATGCAAATCTTTTCCTCATTATTCACTGATCATTAAATTATTCTTTATTTCCACATTTTCCATTCTTTATCCCTTCCTACTATTTCTTATTCGTCTCTTTCTCTCCCTTTTCTCTTTTGGACACGAGCAAATATCTGAAATTCTGAAACCTGGCCAAGTAACATTTCTCTCTCTCTCTCTCTCTCTCTCTCTCTCTCTCTCTCTCTCTCTCTCTCTCTCTCTCTCTCTCTCTCTCTCTCTCTCTCTCCCCTAGTCAGTATCTCCCCTCATCGCTGTCTCCCTCATGCTATGCGCTCCCCTCACCCTCCTCCTACGCCCCCACCTCACTCTCTCCCCTCTTCTTCCCTTCCTCCCCTCGCCACGCCCCGCCACACTACCACCTTAAGACTCCAAAACGAGATAATGAGCTAATCTAACTAGCTTCTATTCGTCTGTCTTCTCTTGCCCTTAGAGATTTATGTCAGGGGGAGGGAGGTACTCTCTCTCTCTCTCTCTTTTTTTTTTTTCTCTCTCTCTCTCTCTCTCTCTCTCTCTCTCTCTCTCTCTCTCTTTATTGCAGCAAAAGAGTATTGAGTGTTGCATACTTAGAATACTTTAAAGATAGGACTTGATAGTGAGGTGGAAGGTATGTGTGTGTGTGTGTGTGTGTGTGTGTGTGTGTGTGTGTGTGTGTGTGTGTGTGTGTGTGTGTGTGTGTGTGTGTGTGTGTGTGTGTGTGTGTGTGTGTGTGTGTGTGTGTGTGGTGTGTGTGTGTGTGTGTGTGTGTGTGTGTGTGTGTGTGTGTGTGTGTGTGTGTGTGTGGTGTGTGTGTGTGTGTGTGTGTGTGTGTGTGTGTGTGTGTGTGTGTGTGTGTGTGTGTGTGTGGTGTGTGTGTGTGTGTGTGTGTGTGTGTGTGTGTGTGTGTGTGTGTGTGTGTGTGTGTGTGTGTGTGTGTGTGTGTGTGTGGTGTGTGTGTGTGTGTGTGTGTGTGTGGTGTGTGTGTGTGTGTGTGTGTGTGTGTGTGTGTGTGTGTGTGTGTGTGTGTGTGTGTGTGGTGTGTGTGTGTGTGTGTGTGTGTGTGTGTGTGTGTGTGTGTGTGTGTGTGTGTGTGTGTGTGTGTGTGTGTGTGTGTGTGTGTGTGTGTGTGTGTGTGTGTGTGTGTGTGTGTGTGTGTGTGTGTGTGTGTGTGTGTGTGGTGTGTGTGTGTGTGTGTGTGTGTGTGTGTGTGTGTGTGTGTGGTGTGTGTGTGTGTGTGTGTGTGTGTGTGTGTGTGTGTGTGTGTGTGTGTGTGTGTGTGTGTGTGTGTGTGTGTGTGTGTGTGTGTGTGTGTGTGTGTGGTGTGTGTGTGTGTGTGTGTGTGTGTGTGTGTGTGTGTGTGTGTGTGTGTGTGTGTGTGTGTGTGTGTGTGTGTGGTGTGTGTGTGTGTGTGTGTGTGTGTGTGTGTGTGTGTGTGTGTGTGTGTGTGTGTGTGTGTGTGTGTGTGTGTGTGTGTGTGTGTGTGTGTGTGTGTGTGTGTGTGTGTGTGTGTGTGTGTGTGTGTGTGTGTGTGTGTGTGTGTTATCAAATTAGTGGCATCAAACCTATTTTCAGACTTATTTTCATGAAGGTAATGATGAGTATGTCTATCAGTCTGTCTGTCTGCGTGTGTCTGTCTGTCTGTGTCTGTCTGTCTGTCTGTCTGTCTGTGTCTGTCTGTCTGTCTGGCCTTAAGCTCCCCCGCAGGTTCATTAGGACAGTTGGGAATGTCTGTGTCAAGAACTAGTGTAAAAAACCTCTCATTCCTTCCTCTTCCTCTTCCTCTTCCTTCCTCAAGCTGTTTGTCTTACATTTTATCCTTATACTCCTTCAGATTATCCTCCTTTTTATATTCTTTTTGGGGGAATATAATAAAAATAAAATGACTATTCAATGATCACAGTAAAGTCTTTCCTAAAATATCCAGCAAAATGTGTCCATCAAACAACAGCGTCATAGATACAAGTTCAATCCCCACCACCGCTCCGTCCTTGTATTGGCAGCGTTCTGTGGTGCACCGGGACAGGGAGCGGCGCCCCTGGGATCACGCCAAACAACAACACACCACATCCCGAGAGAGACACCTCAGATATATATGTGGTTTAAGCTTCCTTCCCTCCTACCCTCCCTACCCTCCCTACCCCCTACACACCCTGAGGACGGACGAGGCCAGCATTCAACACCCAGGCAGATGCTTTGGTCAGCAGTGCCTCCAGTGACTGAGGTTCGCCCTACAGCGCCACTTTGACCTCAGCGGGGATTACTAGAAGCAGAGGTTGTGAGGAGCGTTTTATAAGTTGATGGTACGACCTGTGACTTGTATTGTTGATGTGTTGATGGGGTTGTGTTGACCTGAAGAAGAGTTACAGTGGGCTATATCCTAAGGGAGTGTCTCAAGGGAGGTGCAGTATAGTGTTCGATTCCAGTCAACACATTCACCTTCCACTGTGGATTATAAACGACTTGGGTTATTACGTCATTGGTGTATATTTTTGGCGTCTATTTTTCTGACTAGTGTTGTTTGTCGTGGTCACCAAAGGACTAGGAATATACCTCTCCAAAATCTAGTTGTATATCATTAATATCTCTCTCTCTCTCTCTCTCTCTCTCTCTCTCTCTCTCTCTCTCTCTCTCTCATAAATATGTATGTATGTATGTATAGTCGCAGTGTCATGGGGAGGCAGGAACCCGTGCAGCAGACAGCCAGAATCAGAAAAGTGTGGCACCAAGAACTCAACAAAAAGATCTTGTGTTAAAGATGTCACCAGCCATTTCCTGACATCCAGAAACGTTCAGGAAAGGATTCTTCGGTGGCACCTTCAACGTTTCCTTGAAGGCCCCACAGTAAGGCTTCTCCAGCATCAGAATTCCAACGCAAGCGACCTTTAAAGTGATTCCAAAGCTTGCCATTCCCCCGCAGGTCACGGAGTAAGTGTCAAGGAGACCCTAGTGCAGTAGATGGTCTTTTAGGGTACTTAAAGACCGGACAGCTAAGGAAGAAATACACCAATCGTTAATAAGGTGACGCCAGGTTGTTAGATAAGTTATAATGTGTAGCGTGTGGATATTTCAAGTGATGTGGGTTGACTAATGTTTAAGTTGACGGGGACTACTTTACTTCATCTACATTATTACAGTCAGTACATCCTATGAGACAACTGATCATGGGTAAGTCAGATAAACAATGCATCAAACTTGAACATAATATAATAAATCAATAATATAGATCAAGTAGATGGTATAAGATATGCCACAACCTTCACTCACTCCCTACCATTCCCTAGACAACACATTACGTAACACAACTAGATGACAAACACCACCACCACCACCATCTCCACCTCATATTTAATCACAACCAACACATAAGGTTCTAAAAAAAAAAATAATAAAAAATAGTAAGGAAATAATAACAAAAAAAAAGAGATAAGCAGGAGGAAAATGTAGAAGAGGAAGAGGCAAGAAGAAAATAACACTAGAAACCCAACCAAAAAAATAAATAAATAAAAATAAATAAATAAAAAGTAGGATTATTTGTTTTTTTTACTTCAGAATAAAATAACGTGTGTGATAAGAAGAAATAGAGGAAAAGAAAAAAATGAAAAAGAAGGAAGATAAGAATGGAGAATGGTTCGGGAGGAGGAGCAGAGGAAGAAAATAAATAAAAATAAAAAATAGGACAAAAATAGCATAGTACACAGAAGAAATGGCCTGGGAGAGGAGGAGGAGGAGGAGGAGGAGGAGGAGGAAGGAGGAGGAAGAGGAGAAAAGGGAGAAAGGAGGAAGTGGTGGCAAGGAGGAAACACAAAAATAATTAATGAGAGAGAGAGAGAGAGAGAGAGAGAGAGAGAGAGAGAGAGAGAGAGAGAGAGAGAGAGAGAGAGAGAGAGAGAGGAGAGAGAGAGGAGGAGAGAGAGAGAGAGAGAGAGAGAGAGAGAGAGAGAGAGAGAGAGAGAGAGAGAGAGAGAGAGAGAGAGAGAGAGAGAGAGAGAGAGTAATGTTAGTTTCCTACAGACCACTGGAGCGAGTTTCTTAACAACAGCTCATACCATCGTGTCCTGAGGCAAGTGGAGAGAGAGGAAGAGAGGAAGAGAGAGAGGGAGGGTAGCTAGAGAGAGAGAATGAAAGGGAAGAAAAGGAGAAAGAGTAAGACAAACATCTGCTTCGTAATAGATCTTTCTCTCCTTTATTCTCTTTATATCTCTCTCTCCCTCTCTCTCTATACCTCACATTTCCTTTCAATGTCCAACAATTTCACAGTGACGCGAGGAATTGTCATATAAAGACATTGTATCTTCTTGAGGGAGTTCATTCTTCCATCCAATACACAACTAAACCTCTCTTACCTACACTAACAACTGCCTCTTCCCATACGATTGTGTTGAAAGAAATACGGTTAAATAAACAACACTATTTTTTACCTTTCCCATTCTCCCTTCTCCTCATATCACCCTCATCGTATTTTCTCTCTAACAAAGGCGTTCACGACTTAAAATACAACATTACCAATTACCTTACAAGACCTTTGATCTCTCTCTCTCTCTCTCTCTCTCTCTCTCTCTCTCTCTCTCTCTCTCTCTCTCTCTCTCTCTCTCTCTCTCTCTCTCTCTCTCTCTCTCTTAAAATAAACATACAGTGACTTCTTTCTGCCATCTTGTTCCTCCCCCCCAAAAGAAAAAGGTCCTTGGTTTAAATAGGTCACAGCTGGTTCTCTTCCTCCCCTTGTATCCATCTTCTCCCCGCTTCCCAATCCTCTCACTGTAGTTGGCGCCACTGAGGCCTAAACTAAAGAGGAGAGGTGGAACGACTTGAATAGGAGAGTAAAGACAATAAAAAAAGGAAGGATGTGGATGAGAAAAGAAGTCAAAAATATGAAACTGAAAATATTGAAGAATGGAAGAGAAAAGGTAGGAAAAGAAACCCCTGGAAAGAGACAGATAGGAAAGAAAGTGAAGGTGGGGAGAGAGGGAAGTCAAAAATATATATATAAAAAAAAGGAAAAGAAGTAGGAGGGAGAGAAGGTTGAAAAAGAACACCGAGGAATTCCATGACACAGCCTTAGATGAACTTTCAACGGTGACATAAGGAAAAAATAAGGGAAAATATTTACCCTCTCTGTTGGCTGGCAAAATTAATCCCTGGTGGAGCCAAAATATACTTGACTGCTCTGAGGAAAATTGCTGGAAAGACGAAAATACTCTTATGTCAAATATAATAATGTCTCGTGGGTCTCAAGTATGAGTTTCCACTTTCACTTCTACTGAAAAATGACACATGGAAGAAGAAAAAAAAAAAACTTACAATACAACAAAGAGAGGCGCGTCATTGTGGGTGAGAAAAATAACGAAAATTAAGAATGCTTCACAAAACTGCTTTGGAAACTTGACGGGTGGCTTGTGTAGTGGCTGGCGTCGGGGCATCAGACGCAACATGAAGTTCAATTCTATACCATGGGTTCGAATCCCCCACTGGTAGAGCATTGGCTGGCGTATCTACATATAACACGATTTCCAGACAAAATAATATACAGAACACCCCAGACAGCTGTTTGTTCTGCTTTAGATAACAAAATTCAACCTTAGAAAAACTGGAAAATGAAAACTGGATTGACTCTTATGCTATAGTCGATCTTAAATTACGAGGTTAGATATTTTGACCCACCAGAGACAAAAAAAGTCGAGATAAATACGTATAAATCAGTTTCTCCACACATAAGTACGTGAAATACAGAACAAAAAACCCCATAGTATATCCAAAAGAAATGTCTCTCTCTTCCCTGACCTTGAAAACGCCTGCCAGGAGTGCCACAGGAGTTAAGGAAGCCCATTACACCTGGGCACTACCTGAGTATCTGGGCGACTTCTCACAGCAGCACTAATTACTCTCCTGTCACCTGCCCCTAATTGCGTGTCGAGTCAGAATAACAGAGGAGGTGGGAATGTTAGGCGCCGCGTCAGACTCAGCCACACCCTTCCAGCCCCCTGTCGCCTCCAGCCACACCAATTCCTACCACCTTATCTCACGGCGCCACACCTTCCGTCACCTTCCATTAACCACAACCTCACCATTACCTACCTCCGCTACCTTATCCACCTCTGATTTACTCTCTGATCGTGCTGGATTTATCTTATTCGTGTGTAATTACTACCATGTTCCTCTCTTTTTCAACCTATATCTCTTGTTTTAATCTTGTTCTTGGGTTTCTGTATTTTCATTTTCAACGAGGTTTCCTTCTGCGATGTGTCAGTAGGAAGGAAAAGCAACACGATATGTGATCAGAACGCAGGAAAGCAAACGCATTTCTCTTTCCTGCAAGGCGAAGAAAGATGTTGAAGGAAATACGCCGGACTGAAGACAAAAGAAACAAGGATCCTTCAAGTTTTCCTTCAAAGCGAAATGAAGAGAACCTTTCGAAGTATTGATAGTTTTCTGAAGTATCATCAGGTTCTTTCATTAGTTGGTCTCTCCAGGAAGCTGCATCACCCAGGGAAAACAACGAAAGAGTGGCTAAAAAGAGTTAATTTCTACACGGTTTTTCAAGGTTGCATGACGGGACGCTGCCTCCATTCTTAAATTAGATGGTTGATATGACATTTTTTGTTTATATTATTCCTGGTTGGGTATTAGAAGGCTTTAATTTTAATTGGCTTGGCTGATGCAGGGAGTGAATTTTAGGAACAGCAGCAAATTAATTTTCTCGACAGAGGAAAACATTTACCGCCACTCGTTGTTGACATGGTAACAGTAGTTGGACAGACACACACACACACACACACACACACACACACACACACACACACACACACACACACACACACACACACTAGGGGAGATGAAACGCTCCACTATATACCACTCACACTTTCCACAATCACTACCACCATTACCACCACCACCACCACCACCACTACCACCACTACCACAAAGACCATCCGGTAACGTGGTCTTTAGAGCCTCAACATCGTCAACATTTGCAGTAAAAATTCATGCCGTGTTGCAGGGAAGCCTTGTCTACAAATACGTTGAAATGGTGTGATCTCGGCACCTGTACAGTAATTCAGAGTCGCGTTACACTTATAATCAAGGACACGGACACGGACACGGACACGGATAGGTCAGCTAGGAAGTTCTTGTCCATAGGAAAAGGACGCTGGGTTTTGTTGCACTGTATACAAACATTTCCCTGTTAACATTCCCACCACATTTACTCGTTGACAGTGCTATCCACCTGTATGTATGTATGTGTATATAACTATTCTCAACCTCTCAACTTACTTTGTGCTTGATACGAGAAATGTCACGTTAACACACTATATATTTTTCACCTGTAAATGCGAGAAGATTGTGTTGCGATACTCTCTTGATTTCTAAGTGTATCTTCCAAGAATGTCTCTTTAATCTCGCCTTTGAAGACTGTATATAACTATGCCATCACGATTGGTTTTATTACACTACAAAGAGAGAAGCAAAGACGCGTTGCAATTAACCTCTATCTAGGTGTCTGACTTAAGCTCCTTCTCTTGATTGGCTGTCAGGAAAAGAAAAATAATCCGTGAGTGTACTGACAGAGCGTGTGTGTGTGTGTGTGTGTGTGTGTGTGTGTGTGTGTGTGTGTGTGTGTGTGTGTGTGTGTGTGTGTGTGTGTGTGTGTGTGTGTGTGTGTGTATAAAACGGTATATACACACATAATGCAAGAGCTCAGTATGTTGAAAGACTGGAGAGAGGGCAAAAAATGCATGAGAGAGAGCGAGAGCGAGAGAGAGAGAGAGAGAGAGAGAGAGAGAGAGAGAGAGAGAGAGAGAGAGAGAGAGAGAGAGAGAGAGAGAGAGAGAGAGAGAGAGGAAAACTGGAGGACAAGACTACAGTAAGCTGCTAGAAACTGTGGGGGAAAAAACTAAGGAGGGAAAAAACAGGTTGCGCTCACCTCGCAGTCAGACCACAAAGCTGATTAAGGATTAAATGATTCCTACGCAAACTACTAAATTATTCCCTTCCTTGTGTGTGTGTGTGTGTGTGTGTGTGTGTGTGTGTGTGTGTGTGTGTGTGTGTGTGTGTGTGTGTGTGTGTGTGTGTGTGTGTGTGTGTGTGTGTCTCTCTCTCTCTCTCTCTCTCTCTCTCTCTCTCTCTCTCTCTCTCTCTCTCTCTCTCTCTCTCTCTCTCTCTCTCTCTCTCTCTCTCTCTCTCACATTTCATGCTTATTGCTTCGTATTTTCGTCTTCCTCTTTGTCTCCTTTCATACTACATTTTTACCTCCATTTAATTAATTTTTATCTCTCGCCTCTTCATCCTTACTTAATCCCAACCTTCAAAGTGCTTTCCTTTATATCATCAACGCTGCCTCTCTCTCTCTCTCTCTCTCTCTCTCTCTCTCTCTCTCTCTCTCTCTCTCTCTCTCTCTCTCTCTCTCTCTCTCTCTCTCTCTCTCTCTCTCTCTCTCACCTCATTTCTCCTGCTTCCTTCCTTTCCTTCCTCTTGCCCACCTCGACTCCCTTGTCACACCTTTCCCTGCTGATTAATTTTGTACAGGTAAGTGAGGGGACAGTCCCTTCTCTTCATTATTTTTCCTGCCTCGCCGCTGCAGCATTACTGATGGAGTGGTGGTGATGGCTGTGGGTGTATGTTATTATAGTTTCATGATGGCGTTCTTAACACAATCCTACCATAGGGTTTGATTTTTATTCATTTCCTTAAAGGGTAATTTGTAAACAGAGTCGAGCGTGAGATATTATTGCCACACACACACACATTAAAATGGCGTTGGTATATTATAATTTATTTTTGTAATGAAAAAATATACGCTATGAATATTTCCTCTCAGCATACGAATTATAGAGTGAATCGTGTTCGTGCGTTGGGTAAAATGATGAAAATTCCTCTATTTATGAATACATTTTAGGCACCGAGGTTTTTAGACACATTTTGAATAAGCTGAAGTTAAAGCAGGTGGACACATACCTCATTAAGAATCTACAATAAATGTCGAACTATTTATCTATCTACCTATGTATCCCTTGCAGTTCATACCAATGCAGGCTGTGAACACGGTGACCAGTGTTCGATACCTGCTTAAAGGCGATAGAGAACAAGGTAATTACTGAGGGTAGAGAGGCGAAAACCACACGTGTACCTGTACCTTTCCCCTCACTAACCAAATAATAAAGAGAGAGAGAGAGAGAGAGAGAGAGAGAGAGAGAGAGAGAGAGAGAGAGAGAGAGAGAGAGAGAGAGAGAGAGAGAGAGAGAGAGAGAGAGAGAGAGAGAGAGAGAGAGAGAGAGCACTTCCTAGCTAACCTCTTTTATATATAGAATAAAAGAAGAAAGGAATAACAGAGAAGAGAGGGATACAAGTGGAAATAGAAGGATATAATTGTAAATAGAAGAATAAAAGTGTAAAAGAAGGAAGAAGGAGTTTGCAGAGTGAATGATCAATTTCTTCGTATTTCACTTTCTTCTTCTTTGATTTCTTCCTTAACTTTTTCTATTTCTTGTTTTATATCTTTAATTTTTGCCTTAATTTCTTGTTCTTTTTTTCTTCATGAAGCTTATCCGATACTTGAACAGCTGCAATTTTTCTTACCACTCGCTTTGCAACTTCCCTTTCTTTCTTGGGTTCATTCGTTTAATTTCTGTATCTGTATCCTTAACAGTTTCACGTTCAACACTGATTTTCTTCACAGTGTCATTAGCAGGTAGTTTCTTAGACACTTATCCACAACAGCAACAGAAACATAATTAGAAAACAGACGTTGTAGTTTAATTAAGAACTCTAATTTCTAATCGTACGTCAAGTAGGTCTTAATCTCTGTCTGCAAGTGTGTGTGTGGGGGGGGGAGGGATGGGCGGGATTATAATTCTGTTTTCATTAAGGGACAGTAGTGGAAGAGGCTGAAGGGATGATATTTGGGGTGGGAGGGATCGGAGGGTTGAGGGGAAGAGAGGAAGTGAAGGCAAGCTTTGAAAATGAAAATAAGGGTTGAAAGCATCGAGAGAGGGGTGTGTGTGTGTGTGTGGTGTGTGTGTGTGTGTGTGTGTGTGTGTGTGCTGTCGGCAGGTGTTTGTGGATAAAGGTAAAGTAAAGAGAACAGGAAGCGGATTGCATAAGAGATTGAAGCACACACACACACACACACACACACACACACACACACACACACACACACACACACACACACACACACACACACACACACACACACACACACGTGACTTATGACAATTGAACATCGAGAAAGAAAATATTCATACGTTTAACTGAAAGGCAGAAAAAGAAACCGGCGATCATGTATTCTTTTGAGGCAATAAATGGAAAAACTTCGTCAACTTAATAGCTTGTCTAGAATCGCGTTTTCTATGCAAAGGATAACTGAAGGGAGTTATATCAACGTCAACTCACCATCACTAGTTTAATATACGAGTGTGTGTGTGTGGGTGTGTGGGTGTGTGTATGTGTGTGTAAATACGTACATACATGAAGGTTAATAATATCGGTCGTGTTGATTCATTTGTTTGTTTGTAATGTTTGCAGTACAACGACTAGTGAAACGCCAATAAGGTTGACATCATTGTACATTATTTCCTTTACTTGCGTTACAATGAAAGCAATGAAATAGTTGTATATAGACTCATTTGTGTATATGCACTTTCTTTAATTGATGGGGACACACACACACTCTCACTCTCTCTCTCTCTCTCTCTCTCTCTCTCTCTCTCTCTCTCTCTCTCTCTCTCTCTCTCTCTCTCTCTCTCAGATGCCTATAGTGTACTTTCCTCCTCGCTCAATCCTATCAGATGATGGAAACACGCATTTTCCACCCTCCCTTTTTACCCCTTCAGTTATTTGATTGCTCGGTAAATCATGAGAAGCTTCAAACTGAATAAATGACAGCAATGCAACTCTTCCGTATAAAAATAGCCAAGGCAATTACTACTGCGATAGCAAACGTAACGTGATATTGCAATCGGATGACCAACAAGAAAAGGTTTACAGTAGATGATTGCGGTTTTAAAAGGAAAATGATTACGAAATGTGGTTAGGCAAATATTTCGAAACCACAAAGCATTAATATGAAGTAGATCTTGTGGCGAGGAAAGCATAACTGAAGTGAATGTATATAGAAGAATGAGTCGTTGCATTAAACTATAGACGAGTGTTCATGAAATATGTAAAATTGAGAAGCTGGAGTGAATTAATGATAAAATAGAGGTTAGGTATATTGCACACACTGAGGAAAAAGGGTTTGAGATAATATTCATAGGAAATAAAGGGAATTCAGTGAGGTTAGAATGTAAAGATGAAAGAGAAATGTGTGGATAGGAATTAAAGAGTAAGCAGAAAAGCACTGTGGGAATATTATATTGAAACAAAGAAAAAAAGAAACATTTAAAAACTTGATGTGAAGGACAAGAATGAAAAGATTAAAAAAAAAAAATTATAAATGTGAGTGAGAGAGAAAGAAAGAAAAAAAGCTGGAACAAAAATAAATAAAAAGAAAGAACGGAGTGAAAAGCGTAATCCTAATGACATACAAGGTCATCACAGTTCTCTAATGAAGATTTACGTAACCTCACTTACCCTGACTCACCTTAATGCAACATACGAAAAACAAACATTATGCAAATAGCAAGTAATGTTCACGTGAATTTCAAAATAATGCATTTTTACTGTAAGGGATTCGAGAGTTTGCTGAAATTTATCTTAATACATGTGTGTTGTTTAATTTTTTTCTTAGATCATCAATTGTATATTTGCATTTACTACTGCTACTACCACCACCACTACTACTACTACTACTACTACTCTCTCATTCTCTCTCTTTTCTCTCTATCTATATATATATCTATCTCTCTCTCTCTATTAATTGTATATAAGTATGTTAGTTTGCTTATTTATTAACCTTTTCATTAATTTCTTCTGTCACACCAAAAAAAGAGAGAAAAAAATAAGGAAAACACCGCAATAATTCGTCATCACAAATACATACATACAGCAGTTTGCATTATTGTCCAACTGATTGTGAGGAGGAACAGGAGGGGGAGAGGGGAGCCAAGAGGAGGAGGAGGAGGAGGAGGAGGGGAAGGGAACTCATATAATTGACTTACTAATGAACATACTGATTGGCAACCGCACACATAAAGCACAAAATAATGGTAATGTCGAAACAGCTCATCATTCGAATGTTTTTGCATAATGAGCCCAACATTTACTTTGGCTTTGGGCGCCTCGACAGTCAGGCCTCGGTGGGCGTTGTGTGTCCAAGTGTAAGTTAGGTTTTTATAGCTATTTTTTAACTATCTGTCTATCTATTTATGCATTGCCAGGAGTGTGAAGCAGGATTGTCTATGTAGATTATAAGTGGTTAATTTTAGACTAGTGTTAGTGATTTTTTGTGTATTTTTTTGTCATTTTTTGTATATACAGCTGAAAACACCTTCATTTTGTGTTCATTTTTCTAAACTGCTGCTAATCTATTTATTTATTTACATATGTATCAATTAATCTAATTTTTTCTTATCTAAACTATGCATTATGAACTCAATAATAGATAAAAAAAAAGTCTAGTTAATCGTACTCGTATAGACTACCAACTCGTATCTTTACAAACTAATCTGACTTCATCTTATCTATATTAAACCTATTACCTAGAGGAGAGACAAACATATGTATTAGTTCACCTCACAAACAGGTAGGCAACGACGCACTGAAACTAGTCTGCTCTGCCTCACTTCCTTTCCCTTCCTTTCCCTTCCTTTCCCTTCCCTTCCCTTCCCTTCCCTTCCCTTCCCTTCCCTTCCCTCTATCCTCATCCCGTCTTTCATCTTTTCTGCGAAGTGAGTCTGGCCGTCGTGTCGATGACCGAGTTGGACTCCTTCCTACTTGGCACCACAACACAGGCTATGCCGCGTAAGGGAGAGAAAAAATAGTGTTTCTGAGAACTAAATAACCTTGTGGTCTTACCCTTCACCTTGTATGTATCTGTGTGTGTGTGTGTGTGTGTGTGTGTGTGTGGTGTGTGTGTGTGTGTGTGTGTGTGTGTGTGTGTGTGTGTGTGTGTGTGTGAATACATATACATTACAAAATACACTTACGTAGAAATCAGACGTAATTAATACCAACCACCCGTAATAGCACACGTAATAACATAGGCGAGGAAGATATAGAGGAAGGGGGAAGGAGAAATTCACATCTGATTATGGAATGCAATGGTGCTTTTCATGTACCGATACAAGAGTGATGTTATTGGTGCCAGATGGTTATGGCGCCTCCCTGCAGCCTGGGAAGAGGGGCGTCAGGTGGCAGGAAGTGGAAATGGCAAATGTGGTGATTAGGAAGGGAGGGAAGACCATGACGATGATGATGATGATGATGTGGGTGTTGAATTATTTGCCTTCATACAGAAACTAAGAAAAAAAATGAATAAAGAGTAAAATGTGTGAGTCGTAATTTTGAAGCAAGGTAACGTAGTGAGGTGGGCGGCAGGTAAGAATGAAGTAAGTGGTTATGAAGCCAGGTAAACGAGGAGCCGTAGGAATATATTAGCATATCTCACTGGGGCAAAAAATATACCTTGAAAACATATACACACACAAACACAGACACACACACACACACACACACACACACACACACACACACACACACACACACACACACACACACAATGGCACCTAAATAATTAGACAAACTGGTGAAGATATAGTAAAAAAAATGTGTCACCGTTTACATAAAAAAAAATTTATTGTGAATCAAACTAAATATACAGGATAAGTTATGTACAAATACTATCACACACTATCATTCATCAAACACATTTAACACAACACAGAGAAATGCAAATTACGTTGATTAAACCTAAAACTTTCACTAGTTCATATCACATTCCAGACCACTTCCCTTACTCCTCTCCTTCCCTCCACCTTATCTAACCTTCCGCTCCCTCCTCCTCCTCCTACCCACACTGCCTGTTACCTTTTGTTCATGTATATTTCACGAACATGTGTTTCATCTGCTACTAGACCTGAGGCAGCCTACCCCTTCCCTCCCTCACTCACCAACTTTGCACCTTCCCACCACCCTGCTGAGTGGTTTGAGAGAGAGGAGAAGTTAACCTATTAGAACATTCTTTCCTCGACGGCAAAACGCTGCGGAATATTCAGAATTTTTTGTTTGCCAGAAGAGCAGTGCGTCAAGGTTATCGCCTCAACGCCGTCTGAGGCTGTATAATGGCGAGGAGCAAAGTCTGTATGAAGCTTTAGCGAAGACCTGCTTGTGCCTCCCTTAAAGGTCTAGTATGTATCATTAACTAGTTATTAAAAGGTTAAGTTCAATGGGTTACATTAGGTAAAGTTGAATGCTGGACACACAAAACTCAAACGTGTTGGTTCAGAAAATGGCTCCAAATGCAGGAGGTATTAAGCCGTAAAGACT
>JAPQNM010000014.1:1108977-1121477 GCA_029783475.1 Metacarcinus magister | reverse complement strand
CATGTTACTCTCTATAGCTCAATAAACTGGATAACACACTAGGACTTGGATACCATTCTGAAGGCGGGGGAGAAAGCCTCTATTGACGTCAAAGGTGACAGTGATATAATGGGTGATGTTAGTGCAAAGTTACAGAGATGAGCACAGCGGCAAAGCGTTACAGGCTGGCGTTATGTGTCCTTGGTTTCTGTCTTTATGATGTGTTTTATTATGTAGGAATTTCCGTTTTACGCAGAGTCGTTGTGTGTGTGTGTGTGTGTGTGTGTGTGTGTGTGTGTGTGTGTGTGTGTGTGTGTGTGTGTGTGTGTGTGTGTGTGTGTGTGTGTGTGTGTGTGTGTGTGTTAGAAAGTCAGGTGTTGTCAGCGAAGCATAATAATACATATATGTAAGACAATAACGATGAATTTAAGAACAAGTATGCATACACCGGAGTGCAACACCAATTTGCATGTGGAAACAATGCAGTGGGAAGCGTTTCACTCGCATCCGCATCCGTATCCGCCATTTTATTACGTGAAATTAATAAAAAGAAACTAAAAAGCAAGCGTCTCTTCGCACTTTAAGTATCCGCAAGGGAACTTAATTAATCATATTTTTTCTATTAACTTTCAACATTCAGTAAACAAGAATTTATGAGTCTATAATTGTTCTATTTAAATATAACTTGCACTTCATTTTTTCACACATCAAATATATATATCATAAAAAAATAATCATACATATAAAATTGCAGTCAACGAATATTTTTTTAATCCCCAAAATAAAAATAATATAAGATAAAATACCATAAAAATATCACCAGTTTCCTTTATATTATGATGAAAACTTTTGTCATATCATCTTTTATATTTAGAAATGTTACGTATCAAACCTTCACAATACCATCATGCAGACTATCAAGGGATTCTGACTGAAGGCCTCGGCTGTCTGTGTCTGTCTATCAACCTTGTGACAGCCAACAGGTGAGTGAGAATTTGCATTATCCAAACATTCACTCACTTCACTTCACTTCACTTCTCAGCTTTTACTCTGGCAGCATTTGTTTCATTCACATTTTCAGGTATGAGAATATTTCTGATTAGTTTACGTTGTTAGTTTTATTACTCTCTCTCTTTCTCTCTCTCTCTCTCTCTCTCTCTCTCTCTCTCTCTCTCTCTCTCTCTCTCTCTCTCTCGTTAACGCATTCAACAGTAGCATATGAGCAAGACCTTTGACGTGGGTAACTAATTGAAAAGCTTACCTTGAAGATTAACTATTGAATAAATTAACATAAATATGGAATGTACGCTTACGCTACACTGAAACACACACACACACACACACACACACACACACACACACACACACACACACACACACACACACACTCGAAGCTTAAAAGTGGTAGTGGTATGAACCCAAACCATCTTCCGTTTGCATCTCCAGTGAGCTTAAAATAGGCAGTATTTTTCCTTGAGTCAGCTCGCCTCATATTCAAATGTGTCATGATATATTCATTAACTTCGGATCACAAAAGTGCAATCTCTCTCTCTCTCTCTCTCTCTCTCTCTCTCTCTCTCTCTCTCTCTCTCTCTCTCTCTCTCTCTCTCTCTCTCTCAAGGGTGCATGGATGGTACTCAGGGAAGGAAAAAGTAGTGAGGTGGGTAAAGAGGAAGGAAATAGAAAGGAAAAAATGAGAATTAATTCCGATCCACGAAAGTACTTCTTGTGCGTATGTGTGTGTGTGTGTGTGTGTGTGTGTGTGTGTGTGTGTGTGTGTGTGTGTGTGTGTGTGTGTGTGTGTGTGTGTGTGTGTGTGTGTTATAGCTCCGCCAACACTAACCTTCCTGAATCTCTCCACGCTCACCGCCAAGCATCAAGTTATGGCAACAACACCCTCATGAATAATGCACTCGACACTCACCTAAGTCTTCGCACGCAATATTTTTACACACACACACACACACACACACACACACACACACACACACACACACACACATACACGTGACACCCACAACACCAGGATCAATAAGACTTTTAAGGCCAGACGAGTATTGTCGCGATTTACAGCGAGTCTTGCTCTTACCGTCAGATGGCGTGGAGAGCCAACACAGCCCTGTCTCGGGTAAACACAATGGCTCTGAGGCAATATTTGGACTGAGTTAAGGAAATGGGGGGACGCTAAATTTGCCGTCGCGGTGTCGCAGGATGGCAGGCCGCGCTATCCTGCCTTGCCGTCCCGCCCTGCTTGGAATTCTTGCCAGCGCAGAGTTCAAGGATTCAAGAAGCGGATCGGGAATTGAAAAGAATAAAGGAGGACGTCGCCAGGATTGGAAGGCGTAATGTACGTAGCAAACAGTGGATGTAGCGTCTTATCTCGCTAAATGTTCCTCCTAAGCCGTCAAGCGTTGTATAATCGTAGAAATAATAGCGTTTGAGACTTACCCGCGTTAAATAAGTGCAGATTTACCGTGTGGTTTATCTTCCCTCGTAAAATCGGGTTTTATTCAGGAATTTACAGTGTCTGAAATAGAAAAGTTTAGCTCTTAGCCATAAAGTGCGTGGGCTCACAGGCCGGGGAAGCCACTCCTGCCTTGCCTGCCTGCAGTCTGGGAGTCTGCCGTCCTCCCCTTCCACTCTGCCCCTCAGTCCAGAACTAACCCTTTATATTGGCACAGGGACCGCTGCCACTTGCACTGTGATGGGGAAGAGATGGCTGCAGGACATCTTCAATAAGTCACGCCGCTGAACACTTCCAAACTTTATTCTCACGTATAAAATATAAAATAACTCCCTGTATTCCTTATATAGACTAGCCACATACCCTACCACTCTCCCATCATGAGGACTGCACCCTCCCTCCCCCCCCCCCCTTAACATACTGAAGATAGTGACCCTTAGTTCCGCGTACCTTCAGGAAGAGCCTTGAGACAATTAAGCAATTCCAGGACGAGCAACAAGGCCGGTCAGCGTCAACACGAGTCCAATCATTGTAGGGACACACGCGCCGCCACCACCAGCTTCCCCTGTACATTGTTTCTCATGAATGCAAATTACTCCACGTAAATTCATCCTCTTCCTTGTGTCCTTTCAATCCTTAACGTAAAATAGGAGTGATGTCTAAAATGATTCTTCAACCTATACATACACGTAACGCAAACTGCACATACACACACACACAACACATACACGCAACACAAGCAGGTATACGCCACGTTATACGAAATTGAAGAAAAAAAAAAAAGAGAGAGAGAGAGCAAACACAAAAATAGCCAAACATGCAGAGTACACTAATATGTTGAAATTAGACATCAAAGGAGTCATTAATAAACCCTTTTATACTTAAAATTAAACCAAAAATATAACCTTTTATTCTAATAACACAAAACACGAGTTAGAAAAAAAATAAATAAATAAATAAAATAAAGAAGTAAATATTTTCAGAGTCAAATATTTTTACTCGAAAAGAATAAACTGCAACAAAGCGGTATTATATATATTTTTTTTCCCGTGCGAGTTTTCGTTGAAGCGGTAGAATGCGCAGCGCCTTGTGTTGTTGGCCGCTGCTGCTGCACGTCTTTGTGTTGCTGTGAGTGTTTATGGAAACGATATTGACAGCAGGCAGCAGTGAGGCGCCCAAGTCTTTTTCGATAATAAAATACTGAAATCTGATATGAGTGAAAACTAAAATGTTATGTAGATTCGTTTGTTTCATATATACACACAAACAAATATACGTGTGTGTGTGTGTGTGTGTGTGTGTGTGTGTGTGTGTGTGTGTGTGTGTGTGTGTGTGTGTGTGTGTGTGTGTTTCATTCTTTTGTACTACCTGAACTGTTTGCTTTTCTTTGCTGTTGTTGTTCTTGCTTATTTCTATCCTTTATTAAACCTTTTGACTTATTCTTTTCCTTTTTACTTCCATTCCGTCATTCTTAAATCTGTTACCACCACCACCACCACCACCACCACCACCACCACCACCACCACACACCAAGGTAAATATACACCTCCATTCCCTCATTTCCCTCCCATTAATCCCTAACATTCCCTATTATCTCTAATTTCCCCTCACCTTCTACCACCACCCATCCCTTATTCTGTGACATTTTTTCCCCTCACCCTTCTACACCTTCCTCATTCCTCTGCACTCCTCCTTCCCTTCCCCTTTCCCTTCCCTGCATTCATCTATCACCTGTCATCCTTCACCTTCCCTCATCCCGATCACCTTATATATCAATGACAGGTTAATGTGTTTTCTGTTTTAGAGGGGAGACGATTAAAAATTATCAAGCAGTAGCCAAAATTTGAGTGCATATGTTTTTTCTCAACTCTTATAATCACTGTCTATGTTTTTTCTGTCATTCTATACGACGTCATCTTTCCAGTGCAAACACATGGAAAAGATTGATCAGTGTCTTCCAGTTACTAGTTTTACGGGTGTCTCTTTGCTCTTCTTGCATTGATTAGTTGCTGAAGAAAAACGTATCGACTGATGCTTAAAATCTTGCGCCACTCCTCTGACAACGCGATTCTTAACCTACAAGAAAAGTCCAGCAAGATTCAGAGGTAAGACGATGCAAGAATATGGAAACCAGTGTATAGCAGGAAAGAGAGCAGGTGTTACAGTACGTTCCTCGCTCTCGTGTACCTATAAATGTGTTACTGACAAGTGCTACCTATGTTTGTACGACTTTGCTATTGCGCTACGTTTATATATTCGTTTTAACTTTTGTTTTAATACCAAAAATGAATGAATGTGTTTCTAAACCTTTCAGTTGCAAAGGTGAATATTAACTGTGTACTGAAATATAACAATGAGGAAATATAACGTTACATTTAGTTTATGCTATCACTATTACTTCTACTGAGCGTGCAGCTACTGACATCTAGCGGCGACTACAGTCATAACCCAAACTATTTTAATATTTCTTCACCTCTTTCTCCTCGCCAACTAACAATGTCGTAAGAATTTACCTTCCAATTGGAGATAATAAGTCATGAGACGGTCTTACCTTTCCCAAAATGACGAGGTTAATGCCTTACGTTCACTCACCGCCATAATTCAACACATAACATTTAGTACAGTGGAATTCCAACAATACATAACGCCCTAAATAACACACAACATAATGACGCTTAAGCTAGCTATACTACGACCTAATTTAGAAGCTTAAGCTGTTCCTCTTTGCTCTTCACCTGGCCAACCAAACACACCTGAAGGAAACTAATGAATGTTTGTAAAGGTATCCCGCCTCTGCTCTAAAATTCTCAGGTAATATCTACTAAACTCTAAGATATCTTGAGTAATAGATTTGACACCCCAGCTTCCTAACCTGCTTAAAAATGTATGAAGTATAAGTGTAATATGTAAAGACTCTCTACTAAGGTATTCATGCAATCAGGGAAATTCTACCACTAGCTGCAAACATCAAAATCCATAATCAGAGTCTAGAAATCATCCAAAAACTAAACGAGAAAGCTAAAAATGTGTAAAAAAAATGAACATAGCAGTCGAGAAAAGTACTGAAAAACCTTCTTTAGGTCCCAATTCACCCTGTGCTGGCAACTAACACGTATTTTCTCTTTTCCTTCATATTCATTCTGTTCAATCATAAAAAAAAATAAAAAAATGTGCAGCGTACCCTCGTAATGCCATGGAAACTACGCTGGAATCCTTCATTACGTGATGTCCAGAGAGTGTGATTGAATTATTGAGGAGGAAAAATGGAGTGTTTGTGATTGGCTCCATTGTTATGAGAAGGGAGGAAGAAGGGAGAGAGTAAGGAGGGGAACGGAAAGGAAACGAGAGAGAGAGAAGGAGAGAGGGAGAGATAAAGAGTGAGGGAGTGAGTGTTAAAAGAGAAAGAGGGAAAGTGGGAAAAAATATGAAAGATACATGTAGCAGGAGGAAATTATGAAAGAAAGGTGACAAACAAAAGAGATGAGAGAGAGAGGGAGAGAGAGGAAGATGAAGAGAAAAAATAAAGTAATATTAAAAAAAAAACTAATTGAGTGACAAGAAATACTAGATAAAACACACACACACACACACACACACACACACACACACACACACACACACACACACACACACACATACATTCAGAATCCCCTCAAGATTATTACCAATTCACACCTGTTGACATCATGGAATCAGGGAATCTAAGGGGGGAGATATTTTCACGATTGCCAGAGATTGGGTTTCGTGCTGACTTTAACGACAACAACAAGTCCTCGCCCTGTTTCCCTTGTAGAGGCTGACGTTCGCCTAAGTCAATATGTTGTTAGCCAGATTTACCAGAGGCGAATTTACGTTCTATGAAAAGGGGAAGAGGAAGTGGGGTGTGTGTGTGTGTGTGTGTGTGTGTGTGTGTGTGTGTGTGTGTGTGTGTGTGTGTGTGTGTGTGTGTGTGTGTGTGTGTGTGTGTGTGTGTGTGTGTGTGTGTGTGTGTGTGTGTGTGTGTGTGTTGCTGTTTGATGTCCTTGTTACTGCTATTTTTTTTATTTTTATTGTTATGTTCCTTCCGTTGCAATACGATCTGATGTTTTAGCTTGAAGGAGGAGGAGGAGGAGGAGGAGGAGGAGGAGGAGGAGGAGGAGGAGGAGGAGGAGGAGGAGGAGGAGGAGGAGGAGGAGGAGGAAGAAGTGGAGAAAGAGAAAAAAAAATATTGTGTAGAAAAACAGAATAAAAAAAATAAAATGATTCATGTGTCGATCCAAAACAGTTCACTTAAAATGAGACCAAAAAATAAAGAAAAAAAGAACAAAGTAAAAAAAGTAGAAACAAACAATTAAGCAGCAATGTGTTATTATCCTCTCTCTCTCTCTCTCTCTCTCTCTCTCTCTCTCTCTCTCTCTCTCTCTCTCTCTCTCTCTCTCTCTCTCTCTCTCTCTCTCTGGCAATGCTGTGGCCGCGGCGATAAATGACGTAGTTACCGAGGCCTTTACATTCAGCTAACGAGGTAATTAAAGGTCATTTGCGAGTCGTCAAAGGATGTAATGTAGGTCATAATGGTGTCCGTGTAGAGGGAATGTCTCAAATGTCTTAATGTCTCACACGCCCTTCTTACCCGCGGCCGCTACACCCCATGGGATTAATGAACCTTAAATTTTCTTTCTGTTATGTCTCTTCCTTCGCTTTCTTTAAGTGTGAAGGAAGTTTTTGTCAATGGATATTTACTCTAAGGGATAACATATTAGTCTCTTAACGTTAATGCCTCCGTGGAACCTGTGGATAGTGTTGTCATATTAATGTGTCTTCGTTATAGACTGATCATGAAAATATGTATATAAGGTAAGTGTAATTTGTCTTCTATAAAACACTATTTATGAAAGAGATATGATACCTTTAGGCATTGTATGGGAGAGTCATTTTAATGTTTCTTCGTTAATCACAATGTATTATGAAAAGAAAATGAGGTGCGAGTGTTTTTAAAAATATAAATCAAGTATCGATGTGGTATCCTTTTTACACTACAGTTAATTACACTTTTAATAATAATGAAGGAAAAAAAATACTCAGCTTATCATGTCAATAGTTATGTTGCGTTGTTAGTATAAGCTTATATTTCCTCTATTAACTTGCTACAGCTGAGAACTCTGTATATAATGTTGACTGAAGTGCATCTAAGAACTAACCTAAGACTCCAAACTGATGATACATAAAGAAGTAACAAGAGAAAACAATGTACAAAAAAAACGGCAGAAAAAAGTTATAATAAAAAATAACTGGAAGACCAACAATATAAAAAAAAGATAAACATAGGTAATAATAACAACCTAGGAGGAGAACCAACAATATAAAGAAGATAGAAAGCAGTAATAACAAAACACAAGAGCAAGATCAACAACATAAAGAAAGTAAAAAATAGGTAACAAAAACAAAAATAACAAAAGAATCAACACAACATTCCAAACGTAAGTGACCTGAACATGACTTGCAAACAACGAGTCATAAACAAATGGGGAGCTGCGTAAAAGTATAGGTCAAGCCCAGTACTAAATTACACGAGGCAGTAAATCTATAAGCGAGCAAGTGACGCAGTACACCAAGAGAGGCTGTCGAGTTAGGTGACGCAGCTAGAACACACGCCTTACCCTCACTCTCTTACCCTCACTCTCTTACCTTCACTCTCTTCCCCTCACTTATCCTCACTCGTCTTATGGCTTTCTTCCTTTCCCATGTCCCCTCTGGCTTTTCGGGTTCATCTTCCCCTTATTATGTATTCTACCAGCACTCCTCTATCCCCTTCTCTCCCCTCTCCTCACTTTCCCTCTCATCCTCCCATTCTTCCCCTTACTCTTCCCTTGCCTCCTACGATCATCACTTTCCCCTTCTCTCCCCTCCCTTTTCCATCCCTCCAAAAGACTCCTGATATTTCCAACTGCCTCCCCTCCTCGTCTCCCCTTCCTCCCCAGACACAGACGCTTCATCCAACACAAGCACACACAGGCAAATTAATTATAGCAGACAAGGTAAACGCCACTACAAAATTGAGATGAATAGCAGAGGCGCGGTGTGAAGCTCCTCTGTTGGCACGAAAATAAAATAAAAAATAGCATGAGAAAAAATGATGAAAAACGTGAAAAAATGAAAAATGAATGATTACTTAACGATCGCCACGAGACTTAAATCAACGAGTTATTCATTTCCTTCACTATTTTTTTTTTTTTTATATATATAACGTATACTTCTTACAAATAAAGGATTAATAATAAAAACCAACTATTCCTATAAAAACAACTGTAATAAAAGACATATAACATTTAAGAGTAAGTAATAGCTGACTCCTATCCACTTCCTATCCACTTCCTATCCTCTTCCTATCCACTTCCTATCCACTTCCTTCTTGGCAGAGTATCGAGAACACGAGTTATGGGAGTTGTTAGTCTACTTTCCCTGTAAACATGTCAGTCGAGGTATTGACGCCCGGGACTCACTTTCCGGAACACTGATCTATAGAGGAGAGCAACGCGGAGCCACCAGGAGCACGGAGAATGTAGGTGCAGAGGGGAAAAGGAATAGTGGGAAGGTAGACTAAATAATATAAAGGTAAAAGAGAGAGAGAGTAATAATTGATAAGTGTATAAATGAAAGAATAGTTGATAAATGATAAGGATTGAAATGTGTATGAGTAAATAAGATAAAAAAGATAAAGGTGAGAGAGTAATTGATATGTGTATAAATAAAAAAAATTGTTGATAAATGATATAGATAAAAATATATGAGTAAAAAATAGATAAAAAAGTGCTTATATACAAATTCAAATATATAGAAAAGCAAGAAAGATAGTGGAGAGAAAATAAGAGCGAGCTTATATATCATCACAAATCACTCTTCCCAGACCTATTACTTGACTATTATAGCGCTATGCATCAGCAACACAAGGCTACACACACACACACACACTCACACCCTAAATTTACCAACTCACACAACACCGTACCTGCATTTCACCTCATAATTCACACCACCTTGCTCTCCTACCTGCCCACTTACACACCTTCCTCCACCTCCACACACCTGCCAACAAATAAAGGCAAGGATGTTTGAAGCTCATGTATCCAGGTGCCACACACCACATACACACAACACACACGCACAGGCTGACCCATGCCAATTAGAGACCCAAACGGAGATACACACCAACACTTCTCCTCCTCCTCCTCTTCCTTCTCCTCCTCCAGGGAACGCGGTGCAGGAGTTATAGACACGACAGATAACCACAGTAAAGTATGCGAGTGGCAGCGTATACGGCAGCGTTGCAGAGCCTTGTCATACGAAGGGAATAACTGCACCAACACCTCTATTCCCTTGTGTCAGAAGCGTATACAAAAGGTTTATGGGGGAGGAGTTAATAAATATGTGTACTTTATGTCTTGGCAGTGGTGAGAGAGAGAGAGAGAGAGAGAGAGAGAGAGAGAGAGAGAGAGAGAGAGAGAGAGAGAGAGAGAGAGAGAGAGAGAGAGAGAGAGAGAGAGAGAGAGAGAGAGAGAGAGAGAGAGAGAGAGAGAGAGAGAGAGAGTAAAGTAATATACACTAATCTATTTCGTTATTATACATTTAGGTATCGAACGAGGTAACAATACAATGAAACAAGAGTGAAAAACAGATATATAGCAAAGACGAGAGATAATACCCAGTCAGTACCACTTTCCTCTTCCCTCTCTTCATTTCCCATACCTGTTATCAGCATCCTCGTCCCTCCTTCCTTCATACAGTTCAGTCGTACTCTTATTTTTTTCCCCTCTCCCTCTTCAATGTTGACTTAAATGTACTGTCACATTCGAGTCGTCTCCCCTCGCCCAACATTCCTTCCTATGTCCACTCCAGTCAAAGGTGTCAATACGAAGGGGAGAAACACGACAAACTGAATTATTACAAAATATCACTCCCCTATTTTTTTTCTCCCCTTTCCTTCCCCTGCCCTCTTTCAGTGTCCTAAGGGTCGGTTCCAGCTGTCATCTTCTACCAGCATCACTTTCTCCACTGAGGATGAGCTCTGGGACCTCACGTCATTTTCTATCATCTTCACCTCCCCCACGACGACCTCAAAATCCTATGGAGGTTTCCCAGCTCTTTAAGGAGGACAGAGGAGGATCTTGAGGTGACAGAAATTCAATCCGCGGCTCAGAAAGTGAGGCTGCAGCGCTGCGGGAGGGCGTCTTGCCTCGCTGGAGTGGAAACTGTTCCGCGTTTTCATCTTTTCCACCGCAACGAGAAGAAAAGTGGAGGAGGATGCAGGAATGGGAGGGGTAAAGAGAAGGAGGAGGAGGAGGAGGAGGAGGAGGAGGAGGAGGAGGAGGAGGAGGAGGAGGAGGAGGAGGAGGAGGAGGAGGAGGAGGAGGAGGAAAATGGCTTAGAAAAGTAAGGGATGGAAGGTATAAGAAATATGTCACACACACACACACACACACACACACACACACACACACACACACACACACACACACACACACACACACACTTATACTTATCCTTCCCCCCTCCTACCCCACACATAACGTTATTTCAAAGAGGCATCACTTGATAAGCTCAACTGAGGTCATTATACACCATAACGGAAGCATCATTTTTCATCACCTTTGTTCCTGTCAGTGAAGAGAATAACTTTAGTGGTTTGAAAGAGTCCCACTGCTTCGGTATCTTTACAAAGGAGGATTATTACGTGATACACTTCTGTTCCCTTTATGATTGTGTGTTTCTGTTTGCTAGAGGATAACAATGATAATAATGATAATGAATAATGTTGATGGTAATAATAATAAGGTAGAAAAAATATATGTAATAACAATAGTAGTAGCATTAGTAATATTAATAATGATAATGATAATAATAATAATAATAATAGTAAACAGTTTAGCAGTTTTTTATACACACTTCCAGGAAAGAAGGAAGGAAGGGAGAAGGAAGGGAGAAAGGAAGGAAGGAAGGAATAAAGGAATTAATGAATGAATGAATGAAGGAAGGAAGAAAAGAAAGAGGGAAAGAAGGAACTAACGAATGAACGAAGAGAAAGAAAGGAAGGAAGGAAGAAGGAAGAAGGAAGGAAGGAAGGAAGGAAGGAAGGGAGGTCAGGTGGTTAAGTCCTCGCCTCTTCATGTCCACTTGACACTCCTTATTTTTTTTCCTCCACAAAGACTTACAAAATTACATTCACCACTTGAGTTTTCTTTAATCTTGACACTTTTCTTCCTCCCTCCTTTCTCTCCTCTTCCTTTCACTCGTCCTTTCATCAATTCATCTATTACTATTTTTTTCCTCTCTTCCTTCCCTCCCCTCTTGTTCGTTTTTCACTTCATTCAACTCTTTCTCTCTCTTCTCTCTCTCTATACATATACATTTCTCCTTCCTTTTTATTTCTATCTATATTCGTAACTAAAGAACACAGGTAGTTGCAATTAACCTGTGTGTGTGTGTGTGTGTGTGTGTGTGTGTGTGTGTGTGTGTGTGTGTGTGTGTGTGTGTGTGTGTGTGTGTGTGTGTGTGTGTGTAGTAATAGTAGTAACAATAACAACACCAATCATTCCTCACTTGAGATGTAACGAGAAAAAATAAAAAAATAATAAAAATTGCGACACTGATAAATATTGGTTCGTGAGGTGAGTTAGTAATTACATGACACCTGCTGCACCACCTGACGGGCAGTAAAGGGAAGGTGAGGCTGGAACAGGAATTCAATATGTTTGTCCCCTTCACCCTTCACTCTTTCCTCCTCCAATATAATTTCCTAAGTTTATATACATATTCAAATTTTTCATCTTGCCTTAACCATATTTTTTCCTTCCTTTCTTTCTTATAAATGTGTTAAAAATTTCTAATAGCTATTTATTTGTATTGTTTTCCTTCACTTCCTCTTTCATAATCAAACAATTAAAGTGGAAAGTTAAAACACAGGTGAAAAAAATAAATAATAAAAGAAATGTATCAATAAAGAGAAAGAAATAAAGACAAGAACACGAAATAAATATATATACAGATAAAAAAAACAATAGACACCTAAATATATATGTACATT
>JAPQNM010000014.1:1061477-1103977 GCA_029783475.1 Metacarcinus magister | reverse complement strand
CACTCCTGAGAATTCTCTTACTAATAATACAAATAATAATAGTAAGGACATGCACTTTTCTTTTTCCTTGTAACTTCTTTTCCGTCTCTTCTGTTCTGTATATATGAAGAGATTGCAACCTTCGAGTCACTAAAATATACTTATGACTACTATTATTTCTGAAAAATATTAAACGTTCATGCAAAAGCTATGATAAAAGGAAAACATATATGATAACTACTTTGCAACAAAATTTTCCAATATACACAATACATAAACACATAACGATGGATAAAAATAGTAAACTTCATCCCACGTACAACCCAAAATAGAAATACATGGTCAGTAATAATAAAAAAAATCCACAACATAGATTTTACACCAAAAAATAAATAAATAAATAAATAAATAAATATATGAATAATCCAACAAAGAGACACATGTATAACTTTTCATTTGTTCTCTTTGTTTACTAATACGAAAAAACACACTTGTAATCAAAGAAAAGAAAAAAAAAGTAATATCTGATTGCACCCAAAATAATGTATATATAAACCTACAAACGAAGTGACTCGCGACTCGTCCAACAACTCAACGCAAGACTCAACACCTGAACCGTAAATCATCACGCAAATTGTTTCACCTCCATTCACCTGTGTCTCTTTAATAATCACATTTCGCTGGAAAATAACCATTGATCCGATTAACACACAAATGCGATTTTCATCTTTAATTGAAAAAAAAGAAAAGAAATAAAACTAAACATAAACACAAATATAGATGAGAGAACGAGAGTACGAGAGCGAGAGAGAGAGAGAGAGAGAGAGAGAGAGAGAGAGAGAGAGAGAGAGAGAGAGAGAGAGAGAGAGAGAGAGAGAGAGAGAACATTATAGCTTTTTTTAGGCATTTCGTCACAACTGTTTTAGTGTACAATTGTTAGCAAATTCCACATGACCAGACCAATACTTGTATGAAACACGCACTTGCTGTCACATACCTACACCTGGATGCGCAAATATCACCTTAAAAATATATTAAGAAGGAAATCCTATTATTGAACTTAGAAAATATCTTCTTAAACACACACACACAGACAGACACACAGATAGACACACACACACACACACACACACACACACACACACTCTGGCCATCGCACACCGTTGCCAAATGTTCATTATGCAAATAGGATAACTAGCATATTATGATGCAAAATAAAATCGACCATGTAGACATATATACATTCACGCAATTACTTGCTTGAACGCACTGCAACAAGCACTCATTACACACACGTGAGCTGCGTAAAAAGTAGATAAAAAAAATACATCCGAGAGGTGTGGTATTTCGCGTAAAAATTCTACAGCGATACACAAATTCCGTATATGTTCGTGTTTTGGGAAGAACGATTATTTACGGGAAAGGATTCGGGGATTTCTAGATGATTGGGATTAGCAACTCTTTAAACCTTTTTGTGAGACGCTGAGAAGGTCTTAATAATCACTAAAACACTTGATCTATTCCTTCCACTTACAAACCTACCGGGAGAGGTTGAGAAAGTATTAAAGAGCCGCTAGAAAGAGTTAAGAACCGTTGCAATCTAGTAGGAAGCCTTTGTGAGGAGTAAGTAAGTAATAAACATTAATCTTCTCCCCCTCACACCTTCCTCGCCAAGACCCTCAGTGATTAAATGTAATTTCGATTTTAATCTCGAAACGCAATATTTACGTCGACGCTTTGATAACGGGAATCAAGTATGTGTAGCCTGTGAATGTCGGCTCAGCGGGGGGCGGGGCGGGGCAGGGGGGTGGAGGATGAGAGAGAGAGAGAGAGAGTGAGAGAGAGAGAGAGAAACTTAGAATACATACACCAATATAAGTTACAGAGGAAGGGAAACACAACCAAACAAAAACAATACCGACAATCTCTCTCCAACAATCACTGACAGATTTTCCTTTTGCAAATACGCGATGTTAACAATTGTTGAAAAAAGAGAATAAAGTAAACATTTCACGGAGCAGGGTTTTGTGATGTCGCCAAATTGGTCAAAATAATTAACTCCAGCGAGGCATTCGGGAAATGAATCAGAGGAAATTGTGTTGAGCAACCATCACGAAAAACTGTGTTGAATAAAGTTTTGCGTTCGTGTGATGATGTGATGACGCAGGATAAGATGCGCTCCGATTATTAAAGAGAGAAAGATACATAGAGAGATAATGAAAGAGAGAGAGAGAAAGAGTGAGCAAAAAGATAGAGCATAATTCATAATGAAAACTTTAAGACAAAACGGAAGAAAATAAGTGTCCTGCCATCTTCATTAACAGAACATTGGTGATTAATTAATTAAACCAATTTCTGTTACTAACACAGCGCCGGGGAAAACGAAGGGAAAAAAGTCTTGATGTACGATTGGTATGTGTGTGTGTGTGTGTGTGTGTGTGTGTGTGTGTGTGTGTGTGTGTGTGTGTGTGTTTGTGTGTGTGTGTGTGTGTTTCATTTAGGTTACATGGAGATAAATCTGTCCTCTATACACATAACAAAACTTTACCACAATCAAGTCAATTACACATACTTAAACAATACAAAAAAACACATTTCAGCACATAATGATAGGCAATTAGTGCACGTACAGATAAGTATAGCGCTGAAAAGAATTACTCCCACACATGACCCCGATTATAATGTTTTTTTCTACTATAATATACACACCTGACACAACGCACCTGTCTGATTAGCCTGCAATTAGCCAGTCACGTGCGTTGATCTCTATATTATCGAGATTAGTGCTTCTGACACGCACCAATTTATATTTCATTCAAAATTTAGAACACCAAGTATTTACAGGTATTCAAAACAGCAGCAATATTGTTTTTACTCACTCCTGATATAAGTGAGATATATACACACAATAGTAGTAGTATTGCCTTATAAAACGTAAGATCTGTACTCCTGGTTGTTATGCAAATCTTCACAAGGCAAGACAAGGCGTCCAAGTGATTAAGGAACACAGAAAAAACAGGACAATACGAAACACAAACCAAGTGAAGGTACATACAACTCTATAAAAAAAAAGTTGACTGTCAAACCTCGCAACTCTTGGGAAATTATGTTTACTATGGAAATCATCGTCTTGTCACACTGAGATTCTCGGTACAACGTTTATAATTAGTGTTTTTTATTTCTCGAGTCTTCTAACAACACGTAAGATTTTTCCCCGCGTTTTGAAGCTTGTGTGTGGAATGTTTGTGTATTATCCTCACTTTGGTAAAAAAAGGAAGAAAAAAGGAATGAGCTAGTTTTCCATCACGAATTATTTGATATGTGTCAGCATGGAGCCATAACACGCCGATACAAACATAGACACAGGACAATGGAAATGAACACCTGAGAAGACCTACGTATAACTATTTCTCATCAGTAACCTTGCTAATAAAAGTGAGTCAAAAGTATATTATGTTTCACCTGTAGAGGCTCTTACATTACCTTGAGACGTCTCTGTACTTGAAGATATAAACCCAATTAAATAACACTTGATGAATAGACGAAATGATTTACCAAGAGGAGAAATTGAGGTCAAGTTTCTGTTACTACATTCACTAAAAAAAGAATTGAGTGTAGATTGAATTACACGAGTGACAAATATGCGAAGAGGTGATAAAAAAAAGAAGTACAGAAGCCGGAAGGTGAGTTTGCAGTGTGTGTGTGTGCGTGTGCGTGTGCGTGTGTGTGTGTGTGTGTGTGTGTGTGTGTGTGTGTGTGTGTGTGTGTGTGTGTGTTATGTAAGTGTTGGCATCTGTTGAACACTGACCGGTGCTATAAAACTTGGTGCCAAACATGTGAGTGAATGGCGATGGGCAGGCTCTTGTCCACTTGTCACCATGCTAAAACATTATCTGCTGTGGATTTTGTAATGCTGTGTGGCTTTACTATGCTGTGTACTTGCTGTGAAGGCCTGATATTAAGTGATTGTTTGTCGCTACTAAAATAAATTCATACTAGGTAGTGTAAAAATAAACGGATGATTAACTGAACTATTTATGGAAGGCAATGATATTTAGTTGCAGGAAGACAAGTAAGAGTGGGTTGATAAGGGTTAGCTTGTGGAGGTTAATATAATCCTAGTCGCCGGTGATCCTTTGATTGCATAATAGACACAAAAATTAAACTTACGTCACTAGGTCTGGCAGCGAAATGATAAGAAAAACCACATACACATACACACACATACACACACGAAAAAAACCCACCACACACACACTATTATTTTTAAATCACTACACATGCATTTGTTACTTAGCAGATTTTTACCATCAATATTAACTTAGTAAAACCCAAACTCAATAATAAGAAAAAAATCCATGAAATAAAAGTAAACAAAAAAATATATGATAAAACTGAAACATAATATGAATAAAATCATACAAAATAGCAACAGTATAGTTTTTCAATGACACTTTTAGACGCAAAAAACCTAAGTCATTTACTCCATCATAACCTTATAACCAAATCAGTACTTTATCCTTTATTGGTAGTAAGGAGAGTGATGCCTTCTCCTACACTCTTATATCTACTCAATACCAAGGCTTAAGGGATAACTTCAAGGGCTCCGGGTGTGCCAGTGCATTGAGAACCTGTATTAAGGGCCTCAGTTACTGTTACTACCAAAGGTTCTCGTGTGAAAAGAAGGTTATAGTCGCATGATTTACGTGAGGACAATATCTAAGACGGCTTTGCGCTGTTTTTATGGTACTGTTTTGAGATCCCGTTGGCGAGGCGGGAACGGGATGCTGAGTCAAATCCGGGTAAGTTTGACGATTAGTTTGATGGGTTTTGTGCAGCCTCTATGGTTTTGGTTTTGTTATGTTCTTTATACGTTTATGGATCTGTGTCTATAGGGTGGCTGGTGGGTCGCTTTATGACGCTATTATACGTGTAGGTTTATGGGAGTCGTGAAACACAGCCAAGGGTCAGATTTTTACGGAGTTATAAATTTTTAATGTGAAGATTCTATAAAGACTTTCACTTCACTATAATATAAACTAAATTTGGAACATATATATATACTAATTAAATATTTTATACTTGCATGTGAATTATAGCAAACACTACTCAAATAAATGTTATATATTTTTAAAGATGATAGAGGATCTGATTCCATATACTTAATTTTGAGTCGTGTGTCACCTTCCACAATAGCGTAACTTTCATATTTTCTGCAGTCATGTATGAAGGCAAATTATGTTTTTCAGAGGATTATGATGACAAGGTGTTGACGTGTTTGCAGGCAAGAACTAGTTTAGGAGGAGAGATAGTGGTCAGGTGGTGGTGGTGGTGGTGGTGGTGGTGGTGGTGGTGGTGGTGGTGGTGGTGGTGGTGGTGGAAGAGAACCTTGTAACCTGACGCCTTGGGAACTGATGTGAACGTCAAAGCCACATGAAGCCAAGCCACACACACACACACACACACACACACAGAGCATCTATATATAACATTAGAAGCGACATGATATTGTGATAAATAATCTGATTGGACAGGTGACAAAAGGAGAATGTGGAAGCAAATTACGATGCAGGTGATGTTATGTTATGCTATATTAAAATCATGTGAAGCTCAGTGTGTGTGTGTGTGTGTGTGTGTGTGTGTGTGTGTGTGTGTGTGTGTGTGTGTGTGTGTGTGTGTGTGTGTGTGTGTGTGTGTGTGTGTGTGTGTGTGTGTGTGTGTGTGTGTGTGTGTGTGTGTGTGTGTGTGTCTAGTGGTATTTGCTATTTGTGTCACAATTCCTCATTAATTGAATGTCTGCATTATGGTGGTGGGTGTGTTATTGTCGTGAACTCAGTGGATGCTATTATATTCCTCTCTCATATGTATAGCTTATGCAAGGAGGAAGAGGAGGAGGAGGAGGAGGAGGAGAGGAAGGAGGAGGAGAACCCTACAAAAGCTGCCCACGTAAAATCCTATTATTACCTTGTTTTTTTTCTTTCTCTCTTTCTATCTATCTATGTATCTATCTCTGGGTGCCTTCAGTGCATCTATCCATCATTCCCTTACTGAATATCTATCTATCCATTACCCAAAAGGAGAAGGCAAGAAACCTGGTCCACCATTCACAATCAACTCTTCTCATTCTCCTTTTTTTTTCCTCCCTCTTCCACCTCCTTCTCCTCCTCTTCGTCCCTCTCCACGACTGGGCACACTAACAAGGTCTTGATAATAGGTGGACTCATTCGTCCATCCTGCAGTCCTTCTCCTCCCTCCTGTGCAGGCCAGAGTTCAGTGACTTCTAAAATGCGAGGGCAAGGGACAACGAGGGAGAGTAAGGGGAGGATGGTGGTCAAGAAGAGGGAAGAGTAGTGAAGGGTAAAGGAGCCGGGGAAAGGGAACATGGTTAGCTTATTATTATATATATATATATATATATATATATATATATATATATATATATATATATACATTTATTTGCATGTATATGAATATCTATCTATACGTTCATGTAGCTTAATTCATCTGTAAATTAAGTTCCGTTATGTAATAGTGTAAAAAAACACATTTCTTTGACAGCTGAATAAAAAAAGGCATTACCTGTGTTCTCTTATGGTGGTCGTAATATCACACACATTAAGGGGCCAAGTTTAGACGAGAAACACAACCCAGGCAGAGGAGAACAAGTCATTTGGAGAAAGGTAAAGTTACTTATACACTTCTCACTCTATGTACTCATCATCAAACGGAATCACCTACATTCATCCTTTTAGCATCCCTCAGCGGCCTTCTACCTCGCCTTCGAACCTTTCACTAGGCCTATTTGGGGCAGAGAGAAGCAGGGTTTGGGAGAGGAGGCGCTCAGTCAAAAACAGGAAGGGATGAATCGGATGTCACCCTCTTACACATACCCTTCCTGAGGCAACCATTTATATGTGGTGATCGCGGATGTTGTTTTGTGATGATACCTTTAAACATGCAAATGATATAGGCTTGGCAGTGCAGGGGAAGGAGGAGAAGAAGTAGGAAATAAAGGCAGAAACGTAACCTAACCTGCACTGAAGAAAAAAAATGACATAATAGAATAACAAGCGAGACAACATTGTACATAAACAAGACCCACAGCAGGTAAGCTAGCCCATGTTTCCTCTTATCCATAAATGAAAGACGACAACCTAGCCCAGATTTCTACCTTCGTCAGGGCTGCGGGCGTCTCATGGGACCCTGATTTATGGCCTGAGACCTGGGAAGGCGATTTACGGGGCCCCCTGAGAGGTGAAGGGAGGAATCCTGAAGGGGACTAGTGGATTTATAGAGGAAAAGGGGTTCTGGAGGGGCGAGAGGTTCTTGACGTGAAGGAAAAAAAAGGGGAAATCTTAAAAAAAAAAGTCCAAGAGGTAGTGCGAGGGTGAGAGGAACGTTAGATGAAAGGAGACAAGGTGAGGAGGAGAGAAAGGGGGTGCTGAAGCGGCAGGAGGAGTACTGAGAGGGAGGAGAGGGGCGGGGAGTAAGAAGAGGCAGGTACAGTGTGGAGTGGGAGGGAGTGATGAAAGGAAGTGAGAGGTCGTAGAGTATAAAACGGAGATTTAACGAATTTACTGACGAGAGTGGCGGAGGAAAGGCGGGAAAGAGGAGCTATGATGAGGGTGGAATAGCGTTGAGAGAGAGAGAAGGCGAGAGCGAGAGAGAGAGAGAGAGAGAGAGAGAGAGAGAGAGAGAGAGAGAGAGAGAGAGAGAGAGAGAGAGAGAGAGAGAGAGAGAGAGAGAGAGAGAGAGAGAGATAATAATAATGAGGTCAAATCTGTACTATTTTTTACATAACAGGTTCATTTACAACACACGTTTCTGATATTTAATTCAATATAATTTCTTCTTTTTTTTATTTTCCTGGTTTTTCCTGTCAGAAATTTGATCCGTTCTTGGTCTTGGTCTTGGTATTTTTGTGGCGTTGGTGGTTGACTATTTTTCCAACTTTGTGATCCTCTTAGTGTTCTTTGTGGCAGCTTTCATAATCCTTACGAATGGTCTTCATTAACATTATATATCGACTTGAACACTATTTTCTTCCAGCTTATAATACCATCTCAGTTTCTACGTTATATATTTTGTTTTATTTATCATCCTTTTATTTCATTTGTGTTTTTTTTCTTCTTCTATTTTCTCACCTCGTTTTCTTGCTTTACATTGCTTCCCTTCCAAGAGCGTCGAGGTTTAAGGGTAAATATTCCTGTCTTCCTTCCCTACAAAGACGCATCGATAAGCTGGTGAAAGACTTGTTTTCGTACCCAAGATAAAATATTACACCTTAATAAAGTTCTTTGATGTTGTTTATATACGATTATTTTTTTGTCATCAATGTTTTTCAGAATAGTATTAGTTTTTTCCAAGGATTACTTTTAATATGTAATAATGTTTTGTTCATTGTTTTATATCCTCGGTAAGTAAGACCAAAAACTGTGTAGTGTTTGGAATTAGTAGGTTATCAATTTATTTTTATACTCTTAAGGTACTAAGCGTGTACTTATAAACAATGATATATTTATGACGCATTGTAAGTAAATACAGTTTGATACTGAATATAAGTAAGCTTAACTACAAAGTTGTTCTCATATTAACTTGTTTTCATAATAAATAGCTAGTTAGAATTGTCATCATTGTTCATATTTTTCAAGTATATAATTTTTAAACATTCATCAGTGCAAATTATTACTTTTTCAATTACGTAAATATTCCTGTAGAACAATTTAAGCTTTCTAAAATCTTCATCTTGTCCTCTTTTACTCCTTCTCTTTAAAACAAATTCAAGGGGAAATCACATGACCATTAACTCATTCCAGGAAATCTATGCAAAATCCTTGGCAAAGTAAGTAAGTATCTAGAGTAGTCTGACTAAGTATCCTCAAAGTACAACTGGCTTCCTTCTCTTGATATCCTATTACTGCTTAAGAAACTACACCGATGCACGATTTGGTCTTATCCAAGTTCATCTTCAGACTCTTCTCTCTCTCTCTCTCTCTCTCTCTCTCTCTCTCTCTCTCTCTCTCTCTCTCTCTCTCTCTCTCTCTCTCTCTCTCTCTCTCTCTCTCTCTCTCTCTCTCTCTCTCTGTCTTAACCCCTTCTTCTTAGTGAGACAAAGCAGTGTCTGAGGAACAATTTGTCATCGCTGGTTCCTCTCAAGTAGATTACGTTCCTGACTTGTTATGGGAAGTAGTCTCAAGAGATATGCAAGTCCCCCCCCTCCCCTCTCCGTCCCCTCTGTTCCCCTGCTTCTATCTCTCCAGCTTTCCATTCTCTCCTTACAAGCTTTCTTTCTGTAACTCTCCTCTACTATCTCTCTCTCTTCCCCTTGTCACCTTCTCCTTCCTGAAAGTGTGGTGACTTCTAGTGTGGGTGATGAAGGTTGTGGTGCCAGGGAAGGGAAGGTGAAGGAAGGAGACAGCATGGTAAGAGAGGAAGGAAGGAGGCTGTGAGGGGTTGAAAGTGATGATGGAAAGGAAGGAAGGAAGGAATGAGATGGTAGTAAAGAATAAGTAAATTTGTTTTTTATTTCTTCATGTCAATAAGGAAAGAGGTGGTTGAAATGGAACGTAAATACATCAATATATTTTTTTTTCTCTCTCTCTATTTATCTCTCTTTCTCGAAAACAAATCTACCACCATAATAAATAAAACCTAACCTAACCTAACCTAACCAAACCTAACCTTCCCAGAAACACACGCTCAATTCCAACAAGATAGAGAGGAGAGAGGAAACGGAAAGACAAGATAGGAGGCAGAAGCTTCATCATAGTCACGATATCCATTCCCCTTAACTTCCTACGCTGATAAGGCAACTTAGAGGGATCAGATACGGAGATAAGGGATCCGAGCCTTGGCTGAATCTCTAAATGTGAGTCTGCTTCCTCGGTCTCGTTGGGAAAGGATGTGCAAGGAAGAGGAATGAAGTGAGGTCAATGCACGAGATTAAAGAAATTGTTAGTGTCATGAGAGGAAGGAAAGGTATTTTGTGACGTTCATAAAGGAAGGAGTGTGTTCTACTGACGTCATATGTGTGAGGGGGGTGGTGGGGGGCGCTTCTCCCTTGAGATAGCCAGAACGTGTTTCGCAAATTCATGGGAAGGGAGATTTATAGCGACAAACAAGCAAGATAAACAGTTCTAAGGAGCAAATATAAGAAGAAAAAAATATATAAAACATGCATAATCATTTACTGTGACGATTAGAAGAAAAAAAATACAAACACATAATGATTATTTAAATGCCAACAATGAGTGTCAAAGATAAAGAGTTACATGTTGAGTGGTAATAAAAGCGAGAGTGACAGTAAGAGTGCAGAGAGCAAGAGCATGTGAAGGAGAGGAGGTGAAGAGGGAGTGAGTGAAGCAGAACAGGAGCAGGGAGTGAGGGAGAAAAGGAAGGAAAGAAAGGAAGGGAGGATGATGTAGGGATTGATGGAGGGAATGTGGGAGGGAAACAAAAGGGAAATAGATAACCTTTAAAATGACCTGCAATTAAGAGCGAGATCACGTTCAGGTAGTGTTAAAAAATGGCCTTATTGAGTGGGGTAATTATAGTCAGCTGGCCAGAAATGAGTGTGTGTGTGTGTGTGTGTGTGTGTGTTTCTGTCTGGCTAGCCGGCTCTCTCTCTCTCTCTCTCTCTCTCTCTCTCTCTCTCTCTCTCTCTCTCTCTCTCTCTCTCTCTCTCTCTCTCTCTCTCTCTCTCTCTCTCTCTCTCTCTCTCTTACTCTAATATCTTCTTTCCCCTTCCTCCTGTCACCCTCCTTTACCATTTACCTCTCTACTTCCCCCGTACATTCTTCCCTCTTCCTCTTCCCTTCCGCTGGTCGCTTCCCCTTCGCCCTATTCCCCGTCAGTTGCAAACACACGACGGGAAATGGTGTTACCTCTCATCAGTAAACGACAGAAATATATTGCGAAAAATAAATGCAAATGATAGTAAAATGGTGTAGATATAAAGGACGTTGTGAGCTGTTTATGCGAAGGAACACTTGGCAAATAGAGGTAAAAAGAAAATAATGAAACTAGTGGTGAAATGTTTATGAAAATGAGAATGTTAATGAAAAATGGAGCGAATCATGACAGAATATTGCAGAAAAAAGGTTGTTGTGAGCTGGTTAGGGAAAAGGAATGGAATGGTTCGTGAAATAACGGAAAAAACGGTATTCACACAGAAAAAAAATATATTATCTAACTGATATTATGTAAACAGGAGAAAGTTTAATCTATTTCATCCAGGAGATCGTTGACAAATTAAAACATATGAGCAAATATACAAAAAAACATTAAATAAATAGTCAATGATCTTTAACAAATAATAAAACTTAGCCCATTACATAAATAAAAAAAATATATAAATGGTAAAAAAGTTTGAACTAAATAAAAAAGGAACAAAAAAACTAAAATAGAAAATAATATAACTTACTTTATGTTCAATTTAAATTCCTAAACACACACAATACACACAACACACACAGAACACACAAGAACAATCGTTGAAAGTCTTAAACTGTTTAGCATAAAAACTAGGTCAAGAGGAATGAAGAAGAAGAAGAAAAAAAAAACAGTACACTCGTTTAACACTTTCTGATCCTCTGGTCCGCTGCCGCCAAGCTATTTCAACATTTTTTCTCTAACATTTTACATCTTCCACAAAAGTTCTCAAGTGTGTGGAAGACAATGTTATCAGCGAAGGATTCAGAGGCGATAAGAATGGCAAAGAAAAGTCTATCTCTTCTTTATAGCGTTGATTGTGTACGTCCTTTTCGTGTGTGCATCTTTAAGCACTTTAGAAATTCATTGATAAACTTGTGAACACCTTTTTTCTTCTTATGCAAAATATTCTCTTCTTCTCGGCCTCCATGTAAATTTTCAGACTATTTTCATCCATTCTGTATATATTCTTCGTCAAGTTAGGTGCTATTTTCCTTACGTTCTTAAGTTTTCTTGTAATTGTATCTATTCTTATGATAAATATTCTGTAGAGGAGCAATATTATTTTAACCATCACACAATGTTAGGTAATGTGTTATATGATC
Source organism: Metacarcinus magister (assembly GCA_029783475.1). Lineage (NCBI taxonomy): Eukaryota > Metazoa > Arthropoda > Malacostraca > Decapoda > Cancridae > Metacarcinus > Metacarcinus magister. The sequence goes on along the minus strand of JAPQNM010000014.1, from coordinate 1,091,963 downwards.
AACCAAGTGACATTTATCCCAAAACTACGACTATAAAACAGAGTAACAGAAAATTGTCTATGGGAAAACAGTAATAAAGACAGGAAGAAGGAAAACTATGAAAATAACTAACAAAATTATACATTACGATAAAAAAAAACATTGAAAAAACATCATAACTAACATGATAAAAAAAAGGAGACTAAGGCGAACAATACACTTACAAAAACGAGGTCACCAAAAATTATAACTCTCTTTAAAATGAATTTGCTCTCTCCATCAGGTTAACTGCAGGCCAGGTAATGATACGCACTAATTATATCATTACCTGCAGCGTCACAGAGGCTCTACACCTTACTAAGTCCCGGTGAGTCCCAGGATTGTCTACATACCTTGGGCCAACCTAATATTATCAAGATACGAGAATATACACAGATATACACACATACAAACTCATACACACACATGTCTATTATACATGAAGGGTTGATCTTCAGCCATTTAAACTCCTACATGTGTACCTACAGGTGTGCATTAATTTTAGACAGGTGTTGATAGGTGTGTGTGTGTGTGTGTGTGTGAGAGGTTGTTAGTTCAATCTTAAATAACTCCATTTAGTCATTAATTTATAAGTGAGTAATATTTGTTTACTTATGAAAATTTAAAAAGATGAATTTCAGCTAAAATTTTATGCTAGTTTTTATATACATATTTTCCTTCACCACGTTATTTTGTTTTACTTTTTTTTCCTTCTCTTACTTATATTATATCTCCACTCCATATTTTTCTGTTAAATTTACATTCCCTCCTTTTACTCCAAATTGAACTCTTTTTTTTTCCCACTTCCTGCACATTCCTTCTCTATCTTTTCTCCATTTTTTTTCCTGTGTATCGCTTTCATTTATTCTCTTTCCCATTTTTCTTCCACAACGACCTTCTTTCCTTCGCTCCATCATAGACTTGCATCCTTCCTGGCTCCATTTCCATTCCCTTCCTCCCATTTCCGTTAGCTAGTTTTATTCTTTTTTAATATACAACCTTTTTTCTTGTTATATTCATTCCTCCTACTCTCGTCTTCCTCCTCCTCTTTTTTTTTCTTCCTCCTCCTTCTCCTTTTCTTTTTTTCTTCCTTCTCCTCCTCCTCCTCTTCCTCCTCCTCCTCCTCCTTCTCCTTCTCCTCCTCCTCCTCCTTCTAAGCTTTCCTTTCATATTCAGTCTTTCCTATTCTTTCTTTAACTCTCTCTCTCTCTCTCTCTCTCTCTCTCTCTCTCTCTCTCTCTCTCTCTCTCTCTCTCTCTCTCTCTCTCTCTCTCTCTCTCTCTCTCTCTCTCTCTCAGAAAGTTACAATTGACATGAACCCAAAACTTTCTTCACGCCCCATTTTCTTCTTCCTCAAAAAGAAAAAGGAAAAGAAAAAGAAAACAAACAAAGAAACAAGCAAGCAAATAGGAAAAGAGAAAAGAGGGAAAAGGAGGAAAAAAAAAGCTAAATAAAAAAAGGAAAAGAATTAGAGGAAGATATATTATTAAAAATTCAGGAAAATGGAAAAAAAGAGGCGATTAAAAAGGAGAGGAGGAGGAGGAGGAGAAGGAGGGGGAAGAGGAGGAGGAGGAGGAGGAGGAGGAGGAGGAGGAGGAGGAATAGGAGGGGGGGAGGGGTCACCTAGCAGCCCTCCACATCAAAGTGAGTTAATTAGCACAGACAGGTGTGAGCGTGGGTCGTAATGGACACTGAGAAGCAAGGTGTGATCAGGTGAGCTGCACAGGTGAGACTCAGGTTAATATTCTTTATATTTCAATAATTTACATTCTATTCATATCATTTATTCATCATTTATTCATCATTTTGTGTTTGTGTCTTTTCATCATTTCTGTTTTAATCTCTCCTTGTTTTCATCTACAACATATTCCTCACTCAACTATTTTCTCCATTTTATTTACGTTTATTCCACCTATTCAGTGTATAACTCTAGCTTCTTTCACTCCACTTAACCTTCTACAATACCTTAGAAAACACTAGACATCTTTCACTTTACATTCCACATCTATATTATCACCATTCCACTAGTCCTTCCACCTTTCCTCCACACATTCCCACCTTACCTCGACTCTGTTCAGTCCTACAACATATTATTACACTATAACTTCAAATTCTGCTTCTGACTTAGCTCTCCATCCACCCAATACACCAAACTTTACATACCTGCTTTCCTTTCCTCCCTTGAATTCTCTGTGAAACTATTCCCAAACTGAGAATAACCTTGAAACACAACCACCACCACCACCTTCTCCTCCTCCTCCTCCTCCTCCTCCTCCTCCTCCAATCTTCCCAGTAATCTCTCGTACCTAACGCAGCCATCAAGGATTAAGTTAACACATCCACAACCAGATGATCCTCTTAATCTTGCTTCACTCGACTTCCTCTCACCTAACACCTGACACCACCAAGAAACCAACGCAACCTCCATTTCCTGCGCAACTTGTCGACAAGACTCTCACAAATTTGACTTCTATTTCGTGTACTAACTTCAATCAACCAAATATTTCCTTCAATAAACACTTAAAGGCATGCATCTATACTCCCAGCAGCTAGTAACACAAACCTATCCTCTTTAGATACAGAAAATAAAGAACACACATGATATAACGCCTTAGGATTTTCATTTTACTGGCAAGACAACATATACACAGACATGATCTTATTTTTTCTATTACCCTAACATCCTAGTGCTACCTACACATCTCACACATTATTTAGGACCTTATCACTTTTTCACTTGATCACAGAAAGCCAATAAGGGAACAGTAGACAGATCTAAAATTCATACGTACTCCAGGAACGTACAATGTTACACGGAGAGAGATGACAATGAATTATATATTTACTTGCCTTTTAAGCATAGTATGTCCTGATTTTCCAGTTACCATCATTATTATCATTCTTTACTAGTTACTCCTCTTATTTCTGCCTCACAAATCTCTATTTCTTCTCTTCTCTTTACTGTTTGCTTCCAATTATCAGTTTTCTTGCTTTCCTCTTCTTCAGAACCCTTAACCAGCCACTCCTATAACCTGCCACAGCACTGCGCCCGTTCCCCTGGCCTCCCTATGCTACTGAAAACTAGAAGAGGAGGTCTAAAGGTCGTGACAGTAGTGCCTGATTAACTTAGGAACACGAGGAGAGGACAATATCGTTCCCTATGACAACCTGAGCTAAAGGCAAAGGTAACATGTCTAGGAATATGTTGCAATGTTTCCTGGTATCCCCGAGGAAGGGGCAGAGGATGGCATTGTGTTTAAATGAGTCCAGGAAGGTAGTGTGCTCAAAGGTGATATCGATTTTTTTTTCTATTTTCAGTTACGTCAACGAGGTCAAGTTGGGTACACATCTATTATTTGATTGCTTTCCTCAGTTAATATTTTGAGTTTGAAAAAAAAGGGAGAAGTGAGACTATGAAGTGCAAAAAGCAATATAAAAAAATCTAACTCCTTGAAAGTATACTGAGGTTATAAAGTTAATATATTATACTGTTTTACATTAATATTCTCTCCCGCTCTCAATTTCTCTATTACACACACACACACACACACACACACACACACACACACACACACACACACACACAACCAAGGTGACGCAAGGCATTCATTCCTAAACCTATAATTAACGCAACACATGACATGAACACGGAGTCTGTGAGTGGAGCAATGCCTGGCCTCGGTATAGTGGTGGGCGCGGCACACGCTCTCGTCAGCGGCACCCAGGTCAAAGCTTCCCGTTGTTGTCTTCCAGAGAGGGAGAGGCTGCTTATTCAGGCCTTTGAGTTGGTGGGGAGACCGAAGCGCGCGCTGGGGACCTGAACACAAGGGGCTCAGAGGAGTCGGCCGTGTTAAGTCCGGCTCAGATGGGGCGAGAGCCGCTTCGTCCTCACTAATGAGCTCCCGACGCGAGGCTTTCAGGCGAGGCTTCGGGCGAACAGCTCTTGGGGGTTCCAGCCGCGGAAACAGTCCAGTCTTGGGGACTCGGCAAGGTTGAGGGGGCGCGAGATGGCCTGGGAATCCTTCAGTGGTAACATTCTTGTTTGGAGAAGGGCTTAGGATGTGTCCGTGTAATGAAATCCTTCCTACCAACACTATGCTCCTCGGGAAGGAATGAAGACACGTAGGATTGGGCTGTACTGAGGATACTGTAAGGACCCACGCCACTCACCTCCCTCTTAATAAAGCTTAGTGAAGGGGTGAACAAGACCACACCACACACCCACTACTCTTAGAGGGGATCGCGTCCTTCAAGTGTGGTAGGAGGAAGAAGGGAAAACGCGCCAGCTTACGTAAACAGAGAATAATCTGTACCAGGACACAAGATAACAGTCTCACCGCAAGAAGCTTTGATGTGCTGAACAATTCATTACTTGATCATTAGGCTCTCAACTCATGTGTGTGTGTGTGTGTGTGTGTGTGTGTGTGTGTGTGTGTGTGTGTGTGTGTGTGTGTATGTGTGTGATGATGATAATAATAATAACAATAATGATAATAAAATCTGATATAAGCTGGCATTACTTAGTCAATGCTTTCATGTACTGTTATACTGATATGTCGTTCCATTTGTATCCAGTTGAGGCCCTTTTGAACACACACACACACACACACACACACACACACACACACTGAATGATACACAAGGCACCGAGATATTTCATGCATACCACTACGCCAGAATCAAAGTTTTCTTCTCTCCAACCAAACTTTCTTGCCTTAAACAGTAACAAAATAACACGTCTCCCTTAGAATCTTTCACGCCCTCCTCACCCATTCAGTGCAAGAAACAGTAGTTGTATAAATAAAGAAGAGACAATCGTTTATATGTATGTTTCGGAAAGGGAAACAGAATATTCTTTGACTTCCATCCATATGGCACAACTGCGGGGGATATTTTTCATCCCAACTTTACCTCCGCCTTTGGTTAGTCTGCCACTGTGTAAACAAAACGAGTGAATAAATAACAAAAACTGCGGGAAGTCACTTGAAGGAATCCGAAATAAACTGACCGTGGCATTTATTCAAGTTTGATAGTTTCCTTTACATATATAACACAAAAAATAATAATACGACAGACCGCTATTCCCTCAGGCAGGATTTTTCTATAGCTTAAACCGCTTCATTCAGTAAATAAAACAAGGAAGCCTAAACTAGATATTAAAAACAAAAAAATGGAATAAGCTGATTGACCTTTGTAAGCCACGTTAATGTCGGGAACACAATACCGTCACCACCAACACAGAATTGAGGTAATTACACTTGCATCCCTCAGTGACCTCAAAACACAGGTGCAGCAGGTAACCAATTATTTATTCCTCTGTTTCTGGCAGTGAGGTGAACTCGTACCTGCCGTCGGGTAATTGTGTGTCGGTCTTAATTCAATTTGCTCCTTTTGCCTTCTTTGTGTGGGTTTCAGGCGGCAGTGGAGTGACATGGATCAGAGATGTGCAACGTAGCTTTGTTGTATCATGTGCCGTACCTGTTCTCTTTTTATATTATTACACGGCGTAGCGAGAAGTAGGTTAGATTAATAATTTAATAGCGATGGTGGAGGCGTAGGAATGAATGACATGTTTTGTAGAAGACGGAAGAGGAGTAAGAGGAGAAGAAGGAAAGGAGGAAGATGAGGAGGAGGAAAGTGAGGAAGAGGAGAAGTAAAAGGAAGGTGAACAAATTCTCTATTCCAGGATCATCTCCATAAAATATTCTAGCCTGGAAACACTATTACGCTTGCAATCGAAACCTTTCCTCGTCTCACTTCTCCTTCAGCTCCTCGGATAATGCAAAGCTGTAGACTCACTCCTCTCTTCTCTACTCCACTCCACTCCACTCCACTCCTCTCCACTCCACTCAGCGAAGACGGTACACAAAAGGCACAAGATAGATTGCACCAACAGATATTAAGTACGTGACCAAACAATTATTTCGATTCTAGTTAAGTTTTAGAGTATGTAGATGAAGAGAGGGAGGATAGTAGAATTCACGGTGTTTTTTGCCTCAATATGAAGTTCAAGTGTGTGGTAATTTTGTGGGTCTGTCCGTGCGTGTAGCGAGGAACTGAAACCCATGGACTTGTGTGATATAGTTTGGCGTGATCAGTAATAATGGTGATTTAGGTCATGCGCCCATACTGTATGTGGAATGTGTAACTCCTTTCATGCTTGTATATGGTGATGACCTGTACTGGAGGAGGAAAATTTTAACCCTCAAAGAGTGAAGTGTTTCGTGTTTCACGCATAATATGGTTGTGAGATATGGATGATAAACAGCAACCTTGTGTGAGGGAAATTGATGCTTTTGGTAGTGATTACACATCTCTCCACGAGCACACCTCCCTCAGGCACACTCCAAGTCTTCGTCATTACACGCATTCTAACGCACACCTTGTCATGCCTTAACTCGCACACACACCTCCCGCCGGGCACACTTTCCGTGGCCCATAACCTCGAAATGTCCCTACTAAACACGCATATTCAAGATCACATCACAATCTGGATCACGATTCCCCGTTTTTTGTGCAATGTTTCATGAGTGACTTCAATACAATGACTACTTTCAAACGTGGCTTTATTTTCCGACTGAAAGGTGAAAATAAGTACCTTCCACAGGTCTTAGTTATTTATATTGATTAAAAAAGAAGAAAAGAAAGCGAAAATGCATGGAAAGAAGTGAAATAGAAAACGCAAGTTCAATTCATAGGAGTAACCGAGGAAAATAAAATTTCAGAAACGTATTTGAAGGAAAAGGAAAAATTGGATTATGATATTGCCACACACACACACACACACACACACACACACACCTGGCCGGCGCATCAGCCCTTCCCAGACCTCATTCAGCTCCTCATTCACAGTGTTCCGCCTCATGTTCCCTCAGCCGTCCTCTTAGCCTATCTAACGTGGGTGAATAAGTCAGGAGGGAATGACGCCTCCTAAACATGCTATAGTAAGCTTATGTGTTTTGCTCCCTCGCGACGACAAACAAGAACAAGAATAAGAACAAGATCAAAAACAAGAAGAAGAAGCACAATAAGAACAAGAAAAAACAGAACAAGAGCTAGAAATACAAGAAAAAGAACAAAAATAAAAACATGAAGAGGAATAAGAAAAAATAAGAACGAATACATAAACAAAAACAAGTAAAAGAAGATAAGGAAGAAGAAGAAAAAAAGATAAATTAATTTCCTATTACACAGACTTTTTACCTTTCCGTCATTTTCATGGCAATTAACCTCTTTTCCAATAATATTTTGTCCTCCTTTTGACAAAGCTTACATTGCAAAACATATTTCCCTGTATATTTTTTCAACCCTTTTGGGAGGAAGTTTTCCACTCCAAAGTAATGAAAATACGTTAACAACCACTTATTTCCATATTATCTTCATCTTGTTATCTCCTTGTTATTTTTCTCTTGTTGACCTTCTTCCCTTCCACTTTTAATATGGCGCTACACTCTTTCATATTTCTCTACCTTTGTCCTTATCATTTCCGGCCACAAAGTCACATTGAGTGCTTTCACCTAACCACTCAACATGTATTGTGAAGATTCATTACTTGGCTCTCCTACTTCCTGCTTCTTCTTCTGCTTCTTCTTCTTCTTAATTCCCATGTAATATCCGATCGCTAGAAGTCACAACACTCATACCATATTACACCTGTGAATAACCAGGTGTGTGTGTGTGTGTGTGTGTGTGTGTGTGTGTGTGTGTGTGTGTGTGTGTGTGTGTGTGTGTGTGTGTGTGTGTGTGTGTGTGTGTGTGTGTGTGTGTGTGTGTGTGTGTGTGTGTGTGTGTACGTTATATGATGTAGCTTCGAAGACAAAAAAATAAAGGTAGGATGTTCAGGAGTCATGGCGTGAGGGTTGCCTTGTACCTGTCAGCAGTGATTAACACGTGAGCAAGGTGTGAGGGGGCAGCCAGGTGAGAGAGAGGGAGGGAGGGCGAGGAGGAGGAGGAGGAGGAGGAGGAGAAGGGGCAAGGATAGCAAGGTAATGGTAAGGAAGGGGAGTGTACCATGAGAGGGTCAATGAGAGGGAGGGGAAGGAAGGGGAGAATCAGAGAAGAGGAGTAGGTAATGTGGCTCCAAAATAGGCTTTCCTTTGTTTTTATATAGACATGTGGTTGTGTGTGTGTGTGTGTGTGTGTGTGTGTGTGTGTGTGTGTGTGTGTGTGTGTGTGTGTGTGTGTGTGTGTGTGTGTGTGTGTGTGTGTGTGTGTGTGTGTTTGTGTGTGGCGTGTTTTCCTCACATAACTAGTGTCTCCCCTCAACGGGCTGTATGCCAGGCCTGACTTACTGTATCCCTCACCCTCACTCACTCACTCACTCACTCACTCACTGCCGCCTCCTCCTCCTCCTCCTCTCTACTGAATCAAAGGAAAGAAATACATACATAAAAACTAATGAAAAACTAGTATTTAAATAGTGAAATATGTGGATAAATAAATGTATAACAACAAATATATTAATACCTAAACAAATAAATCAACACCTGTGAATTGATACAATATACGTTTCACTGAATACAAGTGAAAAAATAATCCTCACAAATCCTCAAATATACATAAAACCATGAAACACAAAGAGTTCTGAGGCTATAAAACCAGAATTATTTTAAATCATTCTGAAGGAGAGAAAAAATATATATAAAAGCAACACGAGAGAATGAAAAACACGAGAAAAAAAAGCTATAAAAACGCAATTTCTTTGATCATTATTTTCATTAGAACCTTTGGGAAGTAAAAAAAAAAATAAATGTTTCACGCAGGCAAATAGAGATATACAGGTAGAGAAACGAAAAAGACATTGATGGCAGGTAAATTAGGTGACCCAAAACAGCTGGTAATTGTGTGGAAGTGCAAAAGACGAGTTAAAAGTTAGGCAGTGACGCTGAAGATTAATTAGGAGGTAATGAATACAAGTTGAAAGGTAAATTATGGGAGGGAGGGACGAGGAGAGGGAGGGAGTGAGTGACAGACGAAGAGAGAGAGAAAGAGAGAGAAAAATAAAAGAGAGATAGAGTTGCATAATGGTTAGTTAAATATCCCCATGGTACGAGGTGTTAGTGGCTCATTACGGAAGCGCATGTTACAGGTTAATTCACAGGTAATTACAGATGTGTATGTGTGTTTACTAGATGCACATGAGTGAGTGGATTGAGTCAAAAGTACACATATTCATGAGCACCTGTACCCGTGTGTGTTGAGGCCCCAGGTGTTTGTGTGGGTAAATATGCACACCTGATTAACTGGACGTGACTCACTGCTCTCTAGGTCGTGTGTGCTTCGCTCTTAACGGCATCAAAGGTTAGTTCTGTGCTTTAGCAGGTCCAGCAGGCAGCCAGACAGGGATTAAGGCTAACAGGGGAATTCTTTGCCGGAAGAAAATAACAATGTAGATAAAATAAAGTGTATATTATGAAGGTTAACTTGATTCTATTGAAGAGATTGTTGTTTTGATTTTTGTGTTGTGTGTGTTGTGTCTGTTATGTGTGTTTTGTGTGTTATGTGTGTGTGTGTCTGCATGTGTCTGTGTGTGTTGCAAGTTATCTTCTTGAATCAATCCGTGTTTGTGCCTCAGTTTGAACTAAAAACTGGCAGCAATATTTTTGTTATCTACACTCACTCATAAACCATAAACCAAAAGTTAAGCTATCATCTTTTATATTCTATTTCAGCGGGATTGCCTCCAATCTCCGTCAGCTGGGAGGCCGCGTCTGTCCTTGTCAGGGGGAGGGGAACGAAGTGTGACCCACTGGAGGTCCGATCAACATTATGGACATAGAGCGGGCGCGTGGATGGAAATAGTGGCGTGGGAGGCGTGTGGTGCGTGTGGCTGGTATAGAAAAGGAGGTCATGCAATTAATGTGGCACAGCGGAGACGGGATGTGATGTGGCCTTGCGTGGCAGTGGAGAAAAGAGCGAGATAGAGTAAAGTTGGGGTATAAATAGCGTGGCGGTGAGGGGAAGCTCAGCAAATATACACAGACAAACCACGGAATCTCACAGGAATGCCTTCACAAACACTACCAACAATGTACAGGATGATGAAGCTGAATACTGCTAAGAATGAACACCTTTGGCTTACAGGGAGTGAACTGAGAGGAGAAGAATCACTCTCATTCATACCTAAGAGACGAGGAGAAGAAGATGCTGCACTGACGAGGCGGAGGCAACGTGTGACAACGAAGGGAAGGGTGTTAGAGTGATGTGTTGGTGATGAGGATGAGAGACTAGACAGTGAGGAAGGAAGTATTTAGTAGGTAGTGGGAACAGGTGGTGACATTAGGTGGTGGAGACTTTGGGTTTTTTGTTTAAAGTAATACTACATTTTTACATTTTAGCGTGCGTTCATATATTTTTTTTTTTCAATACTGACTAATAGTTTTGTTTTTGTTTGTGTGTGTCCATATCCCTGTTTGCTACGTTTATATATATTCTTTTATTTCGGTTATATGATTTTCCATTTGATTCGCGTTCATAAAACCTATAGCCAAACAAATTTGAATTCATTGTTTCTGCGCCTTTTGCTGCTATATATTTTTTTTCCCAGTAGGAGGTTAAGAGTTGGTACATCCACGTGCGTTTGTATCAGGTCTGCAGGTATTGGTCAGCGTGAAAAACAAGGTCAGTATAGAATTACAGGCAAAGCTTCGTCACCTCTGCGGCTTCCAAGTCATTAAAATTGCTGGTAAACCCGAGGCTGGATATCTGACTAATGGAAGGGTAATGAATAGAGTGAATAATTAATGCGCCGCGGCCAGTGTGATAACATAGAATGGGGAACGAGAAGAGAGCAATGACAAGGGAGGAGAGGGAGGAGGATAGGAAAGGGAATGAGATGCAGGGAAGGTAAGGGAGACCGAACATGCGTCAGCGGTTCATTGATGCTCCCCGAGGAGGCTCACGTAACCTCACTTGGCTTTTAGTGTCAAGTGTCAGTCTGAGTGAGCGAAATTAATTCATCAAAGTACGAATAGATATGAGATGCTTTTGTATATATTTTACAAACAGGTGATGCTAGAGGCTTATATTGTGAAAATCATTATAACAGTTGACCGGGACGTGAAAATTATATTATGTTTTGAAGACTTAATCATCGTAAGAGATCGTGACAGAACCAAAACTTTAATTATAACAATAACTAGATGGCCAGAGAGATGTTGACTCTGAGGAAAACTTGGTGATGGTTTTCAAGAGTATGTTATGAGGATCAAAGCATAAATATTTCTTACTTAGTACATGAGGTGCAACAGAGCATTCCGATTCTTGTTTGCTGCTTTAGAAAAAAAAACCACTGGATAATACTGATATTCCTTTGTGAAACTGTGGGGATTGTGTGTGTGTGTGTGTGTGTGTGTGTGTGTGTGTGTGTGTGTGTGTGTGTGTGTGTGTGTGTGTGTGTGTGTGTGTGTGAGAGAGCATTGCCACATAACAGTACGTATAATCTCCAATGTTTTAATCTTGAAAAAAAAAGATTGATATAACAGCGCGGTGCTCACCATCCAGTGTTCTAAAAACGTACATATTTTGTTCTCAACTGATGTTTTACTTTAATTATTCGCTTGATCTTTAACACAGTGGTGAACAAGCCATGCCACAGTATTTTTATTTCTTTTCCTGAAATTCTGCAATATATTTCACTAAGCTTTCCATGAATCTGGCAAACCATTTATATTTTTTCCAGCTCTGCATATATATTACCAGCGATGTCTTTTTTTTTTTTTTTTATTCTGTGAGTGACTAACATATTTATTACTATTATGAGTTACGTTTTCCTAACTACATATAAACAACAACACTTTTGCATCACTAAGTTACCTTCACTTCTAATGATCACATGTTTATTCTGACTTTTTTTCTCAAACATTAACTTTCCAAAAGAAAATAAATACGACTTAACTTTTTCATCTGATTTATGTGGCACTTCCCAACAAGCAGGAACTAATGAACCACCACCACCACCACTACCACCACCACCACCACCACCACCACCACCACCACCACCACCACCACCACCACCACCACCACCAATAACACTACGAACAATAATATGACTAAGAAGGAAGGAAAGAAGAATAGAGGGAGGGAATTAAGGAAGGATATAAAGAGAGAGCACTCAAAAAAAATCCTTGCTTCACCCTTCACTATATTTCCTACCAAACCTTTTTACTTGCTTTTAAATTACTAATACATAAGAAAACACTAATAATATAGTTAAACAACAAGGTCTACTTAGTGATTTCCAAGAAGCAAATGGAAAGGAACTAATGAGTCTAAACTATTCTTATAAACGACAAACAAAACATCAAAAGGCCACGCTAAATCACTAATATTATGCCAGAGATTCAATTCATATACTTATTAGAAATATCAAAGAAGTTTTTGGTTTTTGTCATATGAGAGAAGCATCAGCCAGTAAAGTTAAATAATGGTTATTTCATTAATGTTATTAGGCAAGCAAGGGTGAAATTCAGTTTGATATTATAGTAATCAGGAAAATAAGTCCAGATTCGTGTTCAGCATAACCGAAAACCTCATTGTACCAATTTTCATGAGATTCGGAGGTGTGGAAATTTCCATGAAATTTTGTAGGGTACACCCTTAGATTTTTTTTGATAAATCACATATTTTGAAATAACTCGAAATGTATGGGGTTTACGTAAAAAACATATTAATTATAAAAGAAAGAGCAGGAGACGTTCGTTCTATTGAGCTATAATAAAATTCATTTGGAATGTAATCATAGATGTAGGAGTGTAAAGTATTATGCATTAATTTATTTAATAAAATTTTAAATTTTCTTCATAGGTAATTAAGTTATTGAAAAGATAATGACTATATGACATATACATTATCAAACTCCATAACTTAACTTCTATACAACTTTCTTGTAGGACTAATATTTACGTAGTAAAATGGAAAAACCTTTTTTGACCTCAATTCTGGTGGAATTTACGGGCCACAAAATGGAAAATCCAAATATTATAGTAATGACAAAAACTGATTCCAGATTCGTGATCAGCATGCCCGAGAACCCCTTGGTACCAATTTTCATGAGTTGTGTTGAAATATTAACAAAACCTTAACCCAACTTAACCTAACCTAACTAACGTTTCCCACCCATTTGACTTTTTGGCAGAAATCAAGTTATTTTTAATAACTCGAAATGTATGAAGTTTACGTCAAAATGTATAGAATAGTATCCTCCTTTCCTTCCATCTTACAACTGGCCTTCCTCTCCTCGTAGGACCTTCAATTTCACTCACACTCGCAATATAAAGTGTAGATTGCACACCAAAGTAGATTCATGACAGATAGATAACAAGCCAAAGTAGCACCAAGTTTTCTGACGCTATAAAAGACAAAGACACTCATAGCAAACCTTCCTTCCACTGCAATCCTGTTTCAAAAATGTAATGCCGTGAAGGGAGGAGCGGCAGTGTGTTATCTTCTAATATTTAAAGCTGCTGATATAACGTGGTATTTACAGCACTCACTCAAGCTTGAACAGGAAAATAATAGTATGGATGTGTGTGTGTGTGTGTGTGTGTGTGTGTGTGTGTGTGTGTGTGTGTGTGTTATGTATGTGTGTGAGACTCCTTCATTTCCCTTAATTTGTCCTCACCCCACCTCACCACCTCACCACCGCCCCCTCCACTCCCTCCACTCCCTCCCCGCCCAACACCCAATACACAGCTTCACCCTGCAGCAAGGTTACGCATTTTCCGGGGAACATCCGCTGCGATACGTAAAACGCGCGGGTCGGGTGATAAAACTGCGCGGGAAAAAAAAAAAAAGAAAAAAAAATAGCGACAGTAAAGTAGCAAGACCAGTGGCGGTACAGCGGGGAAAAGAGGAAAAAAACACCTCACTTTTTTTTTCCTTTTTTTTTTTTACCTCAGCGGAAAAAAAATGTACCTGATGCGTGCAAGGAAAAGTTAGTTAGAATTCGGCAAAATTATATAAGTAGATTTGAATGTAGAAATTATGTTGGACTATGATGTGTGTGTGTGTGTGTGTGTGTGTGTGTGTGTGTGTGTGTGTGTGTGTGTGTGTGTGTGTGTGTGTGTGTGTGTGTGTGTGTGTGTGTGTGTGTGTGTGTGTGTGTGTGTGTGTGTGTGTGAGGCTGGAAGGCTAATGAATTTCTGCGGTCAAATGGTTCGAATGCCACCAAGAAAAAGGAAGAAATGCCATATATGTGGGAAGTTTAAGGAATGTCCAGCAGAGCATTAAGAGGACAGCCTTGACCTCTGAGGCAGTGTGTGAGGGGGAGGATGACTGCCTTGAGGATGACTACCTTGACGGGGGGGGGGTGAGAGTGAGTGAGAGAGAGAGAGAGAGAGAGAGAGAGAAAAAACAACTGCCACAACGCTTCCTTCTCACCCCCAAACACACACTACAAAAGAATGTAAATGTGTGTATGTGTATGTGTATGTGTGTGTGTGTGTGTGTGTGTGTGTGTGTGTGTGTGTGTGTGTGTGTGTGTGTGTGTGTGTGTGTGTGTACGTTGCCTATTCAAGTGAAAGTACTCCCTCCACCTCCTTCAAAGATGTACTCTAGAAACCATATTCCCTTCCCTGCGGTGGCCTCAAAACGGGTCTCCCAAAATTTCCTCAGACGCACGAGAAGCAAAAATACAAATAATATTCCTTTGTGAGTTTCTTCCAAGGCTCTGAAATTATAGTATGGTCGAGGCGGAGGGTTCAGCAACGCAGCGAGGAGGAGGAGGAAGAGGAGGAGGAAGAGGAGGAGGAAGAGGAAGGGAAAGAGAGAGGGGAGGATGGAAAGATAATGACGCTAGCAGGAAGGAATATTCTCAGGTTTATCGTCGTGGAAACAAAGTCGACAGTAAACTTTTATGGAGACCCGATCTGAGGGGAAATTCTGCGCTTGAACTCTCTTCTTGGCGACCCGTTTGACTGTGTTTACTTAGAGTTGGAGTTATACATGAATTTACATAACTCTTTTAATATAACCTTTGTATATTATGGAGTACCTAGAAAAATAAATTGAAGTACAGGATCAGAGCGACGTTTGAAGGAAGGATGTTATGACTAAACTTCATGGGTACAAATTTTTTTCTAACGTCAAAAGAAGGAAAAAATATATTATAAGAGAGTAACTTCAGAAATCATTTGAGAGATGCTGAATAAAATAAGTTCTGAGATGAATAATCAGTACAAGTTTAATTCTAGACTTGCAACCTTATTCTAAACAATCATTCAAACTTGTATAGCATAACTAGGACTGCATAATCTACAAAAAATAATAAGGAACTATCTATCATTAGAGAGCAACAAAATCATAACAATTCAGTCATAAATTAATAGAGAAACACGACCACTGACAAAAAAAAAATCACACTTAGCGATAAAACTGCATTTAGACAATCACCACAACTTACTTCTGTCACAAGTTCTATAGTGTGTGTCGTGCATTGCCTACGAGGAACGAGGCAGCGGGAAATTGGCAACACAGGAGAGAGAGAAGAGAGAGAGAGAGAGAGAGAGAGAGAGAGAGAGAGAGAGAGAGAGAGAGAGAGAGAGAGAGAGAGAGAGAGAGAGAGAGAGAGAGAGAGAGAGAGAGAGAGAGAGAGAGAGAGAACAATACTTAACGAGGCACTCAGAATTCACGCGGTAGTGTCTTTCTTAGAACCAGACAACTTGGCTCCGTTTGTCAACTCGGCAGAAAACGCAAGTGTAAGTTTGCTTGGAGTGAAATATTTTTGTTCTCTCGATTTGCTGTGGTGCCGTGCGTCAGAAAGTGAGCGAGAGCGAGAGAGAGAGAGAGAGAGAGAGAGAGAGAGAGAGAGAGAGAGAGAGAGAGAGAGAGAGAGAGAGAGAGAGAGAGAGAGAGAGAGATGTTGATAGAAGTTTCCTTCTAAATATGTAAACACGACTTGGCAACGAGTAAATTTCTCAAGCGCACGACAGCGACGCTAAAGAGAGAAAGAGAAAGAGAGAGAGAGAGAGAGAGAGAGAGAGAGAGAGAGAGAGAGAGAGAGAGAGAGAGAGAGAGAGAGAGAGAGAGAGAGAGAGAGAGAGAGAGAGAGAGAGAGAGAGAGAGAGAGAGAGAGAGAGAGAGAGAGAGAGAGAGAGAGATACTTAAGACAAACAATTAATTACTATAATGATGATGCAGA
The DNA here is from genome assembly GCA_029783475.1 of Metacarcinus magister. Taxonomy (NCBI): domain Eukaryota; kingdom Metazoa; phylum Arthropoda; class Malacostraca; order Decapoda; family Cancridae; genus Metacarcinus; species Metacarcinus magister. The sequence continues at coordinate 1,075,807 of JAPQNM010000014.1, read as the reverse complement.
TAATGACAAAGATAACAGTTATATAATAGTAGTAAGAGTAGAGATGATGACAAGTGAAATGACAAGTAGAAGTAGAAAACAAATTACTTTTAAAACCAAAAAGAGTTAGAACATAATATAAAAAAAAAAAAACATATAAGTCTGTCCTGGAAAATCATAAGTTACCCTGTGAAGTGTTTTTATATTTGTGTTTGTTTAGTGGTGTGTTGTTGGTATTCTGTGCTAAGCTTGTCTTCCAGGGGGCGCGCGCGGGGAAGGAAGCTGGTGCGTGTAGCAGAGGGAAAAGATTTAATATCAAATCATCCACCTAGTTGTTATTGCCTTCCACTTCTATTTCCTTCTCCTTCCTTTGAGCATTATCGTTGTTGTGTTCCTCCTTCTCCTCTTTCTCTTTCTGTTATTTCACCTCCTTCTCTTCCTCTTTCTGTGCTTCCTTCTCTTTCTCCCCTTTCTGTTCTTCCTCCTTTTTCTCTCTCTCTCTCTCTCTCTCTCTCTCTCTCTCTCTCTCTCTCTCTCTCTCTCTCTCTCTCTCTCTCTCTCTCTCTCTCTCTCTCTCTCTCTCTCTCTCTCTCTCTCCTTTACTAATAACAAACAAAGCTATCAATATATTAAAAAACATTACAACATATCAATTAATACTTTCAATTCACTCTTCATCAATACGCAATAGACTGAGATTGAAAAAATAAATAATAAAACATATATACCTTACGAAACGATATCAGAAAATAACACATGATGAAAAGTAAGAGAAAAAGAATAAATATAAAATAAGAATCAGTTTAATCCTAAAATAAAAACAGAGTAGCAAGTGTAATACAAGAGAGTGACAGAGAGAGAAATAAATAAAACAATGTCTTTAATTCCTACTCGTTTCGTCAGTTATGAGAAGAAAAGAAGATTCAGGATTCCAAACTTAATCTCCTCCTCACCTCCACGAACAGGTAATCAGGACGAGTGTTTAGTAATCAAATGTACCTGAACGTGCAACTAAGTACTGTTTATAACGTGACCTTTTCTAGTCCAGGTGAGATGAAGGGAGGATCATCATGAAGTCTTCTACCTGTATTTAACACCTGCTCTACCCCCTCTATCGCACACTCAAGTTAACAGGTGAAATGAGCAATAGATTACTTCCTTAACCTGTATTATAAAGATTGCTAGATAGATAGATTATATTTACCACACTAAAGCTATTTTTTATATATATTTTTCAACAACACAGGAATATCAATTACTTAAAAATCTTTCTTCATCTGCATATCAACAGGTATAGGATAAAACTGACACTAAATGTTTTCTAAAATATATATCAACACTCAATTTAACATCAAAAAAATAATAATTAGTATATACCCTTAGTAATTAATGAACTATTACTGCAATTTCACACTCTTATAAGGGTAAAACTGTGAAAAATTTGAGTCAACATATTATTACAAGACTCAGTGACTTTCAAAACAACACCACGTAAAAAAAATAACAGATTCCAGTCAATAATTATACTTATCCCAATATCTTTGCTTACGTTCACTACCTGTTTATCTCTGAGAGGCAATCGATTAAAAGAATTACTGAATACAATCAAACGGTACATACAAACACAGAGAGAAGCTAGATGATAGAGGCTTATAGCATGAGACTTTCCTTCGCCTCACTTCCTTTGGGTAATAATATATGATAGTCAATTTAAATATAAGTGCATTAAGCTGACAGGGGAAAAAATAGAGAGTTCATGTGAGATTTGGTAAAGCGTTCGCGTTTTAGTGAGTCTGTTTACTGCTGGATTAAACCAATTAGGGAAACTGGTAATTTGATGGTATTAATTTGTTTTAATGAAAGTCAATCCTCCCACAGTGCGAGTTAGCGTTTATTCTCTCCTCTCTCTCTCTTCTCTCTCTCTCTCTCTCACACACATACACACACACCCCCCCCCCTCACACACACCTCTACAATCTCAGTGCATAAAGTATTTGATTCGAGTCATCCAATTAAAATGTCAAAAACAAATATATGAATGTAAAAAAAACAATAAACCTGAATAAACTGCAATCACAAACTAATAAAGAGGATCACAACAGGATCTAAACACTTGCAATGTAACGCCAGAAAAAAAACTTCTTCTCTATAAAATGTTTAACCGTATTGAAAAACATGTTGACCTTGACATATTTTTGAAGTGAGACAGAAAAACAAACTGATTTCCACACACTCAACGAATCTTATGCTTCAACGATATTTGTTACCATATAGAATAGTTACAAAAAGATGGATTTCTGGTTGATTTACGAATGACACTTATGTAAAATGAGTGAATATTTGACTGTCAACATAACCCACCCACCCCTCCCCCCCCGCCCCCCAAAAAAGCACACACACACAAGCCACACATCTATAAAACGGAGTAATTAAGACAATACATCAAAATTACTCCTCGTAACACACTTAATGACGCACATAATACACATTCACCTCCAAACTACATAATTAAATACGAAAAATATAACTTACTGTAAAATATTGACGTAAGACTAGTAAACTACAAGGCATTCACAATAATTCCTTATCAGATAAAGTCTATAGCAAGATGGAACTCCTATCAACATGGACAGCCACTCATCCATATCATCCAAGTAACTCAAGAACAAAAAGTAAAAGTAGAAATATAGAATAACCAAAATAAAGATTAACACCAAAAAATTATCATCCTGTTTATCTGCCTTGGAAGTGATTAACAAATGTCAATCACTCACCTTCAGGGACATGGCATTTCTGTGGCTTAATATTCCAAATGTGTATGGAAGAAACGAGTCAAACATTCATTTACCTTCTACTGCTCACGTTCAATCACCTGTCTGTCTCCTCCACACGCCTTACCTGTAAAAATAAAGTACAGGTGTTAGTTATAGTGTTGATAGATACATAGATTTACACATACACAAACATTACACATTTCTGGGATCATAAGACATTGCTTACAACATTACAACATATACAAAACATAACACACGGAGAAAAACATTATATATTCTTTCAATTTTATATTTACACAACCTTGGGTATAAGAAAAAACACATATGATCTAAAAACTAAAACACTTAAGAGAATTGTTTTCTTAGAATAGCCACAGAATGAAGAAAATAATAAAACAATTCCACATTTTTATCATATATACATTTTTTTTTTACAATTACAATATACACATCACACGCCTGGACTCAGCCAAGTTATTTGTCCTTTTATCTCTTCCCTTTTTCCTTTTTTTTCCCCTGGCGTCGTGAGCTGCAGAAGAGCGATTCAATTACCATAAAACAAAGCCATAAAAAGACAACTGAACGCAAAACAACGAAATAACTTTAGCTGCCCCGCCCACTACATCGTCTTCACCAATTAGCTGTGAGATATGACCTTAAATCCCGCCCCTTGCCATCTAGAGGACCAATCAGGGCTAAGCATCAACTTCCCTCTTCAAACTTCCTTGGAAACTAAAAAAAAGAAAAAAAAGGAAAAAAGGAAAATGTTTTACCTTCATAGATAATTAGGTTTGAAAAATATAATTAATTTGTTCTTTAAATTCATGTGTTTTTTTTTTCTGTGAAGTAAAGAATAAAGTATAAAAATTTGATTATTTTAGTAATTTCATATTCAACACATGACTGAATATTGTTTTAAATTCATTATATACCACGAAGGACCAGAGTGTGTTCCTGTGTGTGTGTGTGTGTGTGTGTGTGTGTGTGTGTGTGTGTGTGTGTGTGTGTGTGTGTGTGTTATAATGCACTATGCCAATAAAATATCCAGTTATTATCATCATTATAGTTATTATATTCTCTCTCTCTCTCTCTCTCTCTCTCTCTCTCTCTCTCTCTCTCTCTCTCTCTCTCTCTCTCTCTCTCTCTCTCTCTCTCTCCCGAATACACATACAGATCAATGAACATATACAAAAATGATGCCACTTCAATAGCTATTAAAAAAAATGGAAAAGAATGAATGAATATAAAAGGAAAAGTATAATGAAATAAACCACTTTAGATAGAAAAAGAAAAAAAGAGAAAAATATATATATGTATTTGCATTCAACGGCAGAGCAGTGTGTAGGTAAGTCAATGGTAGTGAAAAAAAATATATATTCCACACTGCACAAACAAATATTCTCTCTCTCTCTCTCTCTCTCTCTCTCTCTCTCTCTCTCTCTCTCTCTCTCTCTCTCTCTCTCTCTCTCTCTCTCTCTCTCTCTCTCTCTCTCTCTCTCCACCATCACCATCGCCACCACGACCATTGCCGCGTCAGATAATATCATTTTTAAATACACAAACTAAATGCATTTTTTTCCCAGTTGTTGAAACGATTATGGGAATATAACTACTCTGGAAATGGAAGGAGGAGGAGGAGGAGGAGGAGGAGGAGGAGGAGGAGGAGTAGGAGGAGTAGGAGGAGGAGGAGGAGGAGGAGGAGGAGGAGGAGGAGGAAAAGCTGTGAATGTGTTTCAAATTGTTTGAGGACGAAGCCAGCCAGCGTTGGTAACCATAGTTGGAATAAAAATTATATATGTCAATTTTTCTTTCCTGCCTTCGATACCAGCTAACTTTTTTTTCTGTGAGTTGCTTCACTTTTCCGCAGCGGACAGGTTTCAGTGAGTCTGTGGCGCTGTGCAAACACTATTGTTCCTTGTTGGTGGAAGGTTAGTGGGCGTGAGTCAATGGTATTCTACACAGACTCGAGTTACAGTCTTTTACATGGAAAAACGGAAGTGAATGTTAGGTAAACCCACAATTACATTACAGATAATACAACTTGAAAATACACACTATTATACATCTATTTATAGCTTACCACAACTACTACAATCACCACCATCATCACCACTACTACTATTACCAGCACCACTAACACCACCACCGCAAACATCATCATCTTGAAAACACTACTGACACAAAAATATCCCCAAAAAACTAACCACTAACTCACTTCACTGCCTTGAGCCTAACCCTTTCCCTCTCGTAAAGGCTGGCGGAATGGAGACCAAGCTACGACCTTCCTCTACCGATCCCATTAATATTTCACCTGCAGGACGGACAGGGAAGCAGGCAGCAGTGCGTTCCGTCCCTGTTGGCATCCTGTCGCTTGTTGGGGACGGCTTAGGAGGCGGTAAAACTAAGGTAAGCTGAGGATCAAGACAGAATGGTGGATGCGATCGTAATTGCCTCGCCTCGCGCCACAACACGGGGCACAGAGTCGTTTTGTTCGTGTGGTGGTGGTCGTGGTAGTCGTGGTGAGCTAGACGCAGACCCTTAGCGAGGCGGGACTATGGAGTGTACAATGGCACAGAAAACTTTAGTAACCTTGGTGTTTATATATAACTTTTATTACGATGAATGGGAAAAAATGTAACTCTTGCTGCTGTTGTCTTTTTGTATAGGTTCATGTTGGTTGCCTCGGAAGAATATGGGGAAAAAAAGAGTTAGGGTAAGACTATTATTTTTTTTTTATTATTTTTTTCTCGTGAATATGATTTGTGATGTCTCTCCACACACACCCACACACACACACACACACACACACACTCCCCCCCTCCCACACACACACACACACACACAAACAGGAGCCCATTTTTCCCTCACCCACGTTTCCTCTCCCAGCAAGACATAAAACACTAACTCTGCTCGTAATTTGTGTAGCTAAAGTGAAACAACGGGGCGCTCCCAATGCTCGCTTACCCAGACAGGATTTTGCCATTAGCGTCGCCGAGGGTGAGTCAACAGCGAGGCAAGGGAGGCGACCGAGGCTTGAGATGCGTGAGCAGTGCGCTGGGGAGGGAAGAACAACACAGGGACGGAGCTAAGGACGCCAGACTCCAGACCACCTTTTGGGGAGTAATATAGCTTGGTGGATATTTATTGGTATAGTTTTTTTTCCGACGTTAAATGTTAAAGTTAGATGAATTGTTCTATTTTTCTATTGTTGTTCTAGTATTTCAGGCAACATTCGTCTACGTGGGCTTATAAATAACTCAATTCCTGCATTTTTTGGGGTGAAACTTGAAACTTTAAATATCGCCTGAAAGAATGAGTTTTGTGCGTTTTCCCATCACGCAAACTTCGAAAGAAAAACGTAAACGTAATTCTCCCTTTACATTAAGTTCTGATTGTGCGTGAATAACGACTGACACACCGCAGAGTTAACCTATGAATAAATTATCAGAATGAGTACCCGAAGTTCTCTGGAAGGCACGACATATACTACTAACTTTGGAATACTAGTGGAGCTGTAAGCATACCAACAGTTAGTCTAATATATTACTACAACAATCATTTACCATCCCTAAGTCCTGTTAAGAGTCATTCCTCCCTCGAGTAAGTCTATTATGCCCTACAAATGGTCTTGTGTAAGGTTACCACTATTTGTCTGTGTGTTGTCTGGTGTGTGCTGCCTCTCCCCTTCACCCCCTCTACTGGTACACCTAACATGGATTTACTGGTGTTGTGGAGGGAGGGTGGATGGGTCTCATTCTGGTGTTGACTGTGTTTGCTCTGGTAAGGATCATAGTTGTTATTAGTTTATATTATATCGTCTTATGGTAGAAAGTTTAACAAGTATTCTGTTGATTGTGTGTGGGGATGTTGGTTATATTTTCCATCATAATATTTTCCCACTATAAAATGTTTGTCCTTCACTACAACTACTACTACAACTACTACTACTACTCCTACTACTCCTGATGGTTTTCTTCTCGTCTCTTCTCGTCTCGGTGCAACAATATTTCAAGTAAACAATGAACACGTGCGACATGACAGAAAACGCAACGAAAGGGAAACTCAAATGAAACAGGCTCAATACTCCCCCCACACGCGCACGCTGCCTACCTACAAACACTCATCAAAAAGGGGGAACAGAAAATCACATAAAAAAAATATAGTATAACCGCATCCAAACTTCATTCTCTTTAAACATACATTTGTCAATATCAATTACTAAACAATGAAACGCCCAACAAGATACACACGGCACCTCTCTGTAGATATTCAAATGTTGCTTCACCGGGTTATGCAAATCCTCTCACAAGATCGACAACAAAAGAGGTGAGAAGAGGAAATGAGAGCTGCCTTTCGTCCTTCACATCGTCTTCCTCCTCCTTTCCTGCCTTGCCTTCCTGCTTTCCTCCTCACCACTCAATACCACATCCTTCCCCATGATTATACACTTACACCCACCTCTCCCCTCCCACCCAACCCAACGTGTACAATGACAAGCATACACACACATTTTCAACACACTCTTTTATACATACTATCATACACACTCACATTGATCCGTTTATCAATCGTGTTTTTATATTTCCTTCCACGTAGTATTATAGTTGTATTGATTCCTCTCGTGTTTGTATACCTTTGCATACCTTGCCACACACCTGAGAAGTATATTACACCTCAATGCATGACGATTTTATTCATACAACTATATATATTTAATACTTTATAATATTTCTACTGTCCTGATTATTTTGTATCACTTTTTTTTTCTTTCTAATTGCACATGAAGAGAGATATAGGTAGAGATTTATTATTTTTTTCTCTTATACAGATGTGGTTTGCTTTTCCTTGTTATATAATAGTGCATTGCTGTCATACTATTATTTTCACCAAACCATTTTTCTATATCACTCTTCTTACTTTCACTTTTTGGTGATGTACAAACTATATAACATCCTAATTTTTTTTTGTTCAGTTTGATTTTTATTTACGAAGTGTTGGGTCAGAGGAGAAAAAAAGAAAGAAAAAGAAACACAATAGTAATAAATAGTCGGTGTAAATTCTCGGTCTAGTTCCTTTGTTTTATTTGGTAACACTTTTTTGTATACATATATTATTCCCGTTCTATTTTATGGCGAAGTTTTGATGATACAATAATGTAATATATTTCCTTTTTTATTGAAAACACAAAAAAGGTCTGAAAAAAGGTCTCGTATAATTTTTTTTCCTTACAAGTTTTTTTTCTTCATTTTTATACATGAGATTGTGTTCATTTAATTTTTTTTATCAACCTGTCTCTCTCTGTCTCTCTCTCTCTCTCTCTCTCTCTCTCTCTCACTCACTCTTTCTTTTTCCCTGTCACGTGATTCAAAGTTTAATTACATTCGTTAGTCTGTAGTCACGAGCCTTGGCGGGGAAACTCATACGCATTTTTTTCTTTCATAATGATTTCTATTTTCTGCGTATGGAGACTAGAGTTACAGATGGTGTGATGGCAGGGTGGCGGGGGAGGAAGGGGACAGTGTGAGAGGGTGAGAGGATGTAAAGAGGGTGAGAGAGGGTGAGAGAGGGTGCTTTGGGTCAGTGGACGAGAACAGGCAAGGTAAATGAGGATGCTTGACTTGGTGGATTGGAACAGGTGAGTTGAAGTGACCAGGTGAGACGAGGGATGAAATGACGATGATAGGAGAGTGATAATAGGGTTGGTTTAATTTAGGTGATGGATGAGAATGGATGTGTGGATGACAGTGTTTCATGTGGATTATACGATGGATATGTGTTGTGTGGGTGGAGAGGTGAGGTCATTCAAGCGTGGATGTGTGTAGGGAAAGGTGGATTACCATTATCTTTTTTTTTACTAATATTTGTTTTATATATCAGAGTCTTTTTGTTCGTAGTATTGTGAAGCCAACGTTCGTGCGCCGCAGTGGCTTCCCTGAACACCTAAGAGTATGAATTACATCAGGAAGTTATTTAAAACATCAAAGAAACTTACTTCCATCTGAGGCTAAATAAAAAAAATAATAAATAAAAAAAAGGAGGTACATGCTTTTACGACGAGAAAGAAATTAATATTGTGAGTGAGAAACCTAAATGTAAATGAATTCAAGTTATTTTTACAGAGCATTTTATATACACGTGACGAAAAAGTGAAAAAAGAAGAATGCAATACAGATAATTGTGCAGGACTGAAAAAACTTTAATATAAAAAAGATGAATTAATAAGTGAGCAATTCAGAAGGTGTATAAAAGATAACTGTTCCTATGAGAGAGAAAACAAGTTGATCCTTGGCCTTGCGTAATGATCTGCACATCCTCGTAGGAGTCAGTAAGCAGGAAATGACCTCGCACTAGGCAGGTGAGAGGCAGGTAAGAAACCAATCAACAGGTTACAAACAACACACACTCCCCGCCAAGCCAAGGAACACACACACACACACACACACACACACACACAACTTTCGATGCCAAATTAATCAAATAACCTTTTATGCATTTTTTATCATGAGTTTGTAATTATATTCCCTCGGCTCCTCTGTTACCAAATCATTTCCTGTCATTGCATATATTTCATTACTAGCTTTTTTTTCCCTCCTCTCTTATATGTTACTTGCTCGTGGCTCTCATTAAGCTAGTGAATAATGATGTAACGAATCTTAACACTTAGGAAATAAAATGAAAAAAAAATCTTTACACACACATCCAAACAACATTATTCATCTTAGACACGAGTCACCTTCATCTGAACTCACTGATTGATGAGTATCCTTGAAAGAAAAGAAAAAAAAATCAAACAGCAACACAGAATTCAATGAAATTATTAAATATCTGCAGCGGGAATATGAGCAATTGCACAAAAAGGAATAATAGAGATAAAAAAAAAGACTTGCAAAATTTTCACATCTGTAATTCTCATTTGTCAGGTGAACGGACGCTAATTATGTTGAATATTACCCGTGAGGAGGTGAAAAATTAGGCAATTGTTCACCTGAATGAGTTAGGAACGAGAAGTGAGTTAGTAGTAGTGGGAAAAAGAGAGAGAGAGAGAGAGAGAGAGAGAGAGAGAGAGAGAGAGAGAGAGAGAGAGAGAGAGAGAGAGAGAGAGAGAGAGAGAGAGAGAGAGAGAGAGAGAGAGAGAGAGAGAGATACACTAACCGACCAAGCAGCATACAGACAAACAGACAGGCAGAAACAGACAGAAACAGAGACAGACAAACAGACAGTCAGACAAAGATACAAATCGAAACAGACAAACTAAGACAGACTAGAAGAAAGAAAAAAAAACCTTAAACTGACAGGAGAAGCGAAGAGAAGCGAAATAAGAGAGAAGAAAGAGGAAGAATGAGGAAAGACAATGACGGATGATGGTAGGAGGTGAGAGGTGAAGAGGAGAGAAGCAAAGAATATAGACTTTGGAGGAGAGGGGGAGAGAGATGGAGATACAGCACCCTCCCTCCCTTCCCTCCCATGTATATGTAATGCATGGGAACCTACACCCCCTCCCCCCCAAATGCCTCCCAGTGAATAAAGAAAGGAGTTTTTTTTTATTCTATTTTTACGTGCGTTCAACTAAACTGCGAGGCGCTTTTTTTGGGGTAGAATACAATGAGTTAGAGAGAAAACACAGCATTTTCATCATTCTTGTTTTAATTTCAGGTACAAAAAAAAAAGTAGTGTACGTTTTACATACTCTGCTGAAAAAAAACTATAACATGTAAGTCTCTAGTTTCTTTTCCTTTATTTTTCCATGTAAAGGATGTTTAACTAGTGTTTCCAGTGTGCATTATACCTTCACTTACACCTTTAGTTCACTCTGAAGGCGTGAAGTAGAGTGACTAATTAAGAGTAGATTAAAATATAAGTTCCCACATTTTCTTTATCCTTCACTAGAAATTTATGTATATTTTTTGCCCACAGAATGAAACCACTTGAGTGAAAAGTGCTCCCTCCTTTTTTTTAATGGTTTTTTAAGCTGCACTAAATCCAAATAACACACTAGGATCCCTGCACTGACAACACATGTGAATTAAGTAACTTCAACCACACTTTTCATCACACTTCTCACGTTGCTTTGTCACTACACCTCCTGTTTTGTCATCAAGTTGCCTGGACACATGAAAAAAACTATTAATTCAGGTTATCGGTAAAACTATCACCCGACCGCCGTTCCCGTGACGTGATATTGTCAACATTAAGTGAGGAATAATTTCAACGTCCGACAACATAACGTTAACATAACAATTACACTCACACACACATTGTATTGCCAACACCGCTGCTCTCACCTGCCTCCCCCCATTACTCACGGTTCAACGGGGCTCATTAGCGCGTACCTTTGCAGTTTAATGAGGAAGTGTCAATCACAAGGGTCACCTGTCTCCCTACGTCACCTGGCTGGCTAATTAGCTGATCCGAGGAAGCAAGACAAAGAAAGGATGCATCACTCATAAAGCGGAGAATATAAAGCTTTATTCTGCAAAATGAACTGTGACTTTCTATTCACATGATTCTCTTCAAAGGATGAAAACGAGCGCTTCATTTCACCTCCCGAGATGAAAATGCATAACTTGCTGCAACTCAAACATATCCCATTTCCATGTGTCAATTCATATATTATTCATTGCTTTGCTTCCAGGCTTTCCTCGAGCGAGTGTCATCATATTCATTCACTTAATTCATCGTTAAGTCTTGATTTATATATAATTGACGGTGAAGGATTTTTAGTTTTGTTTCGTTATTTGAATAGATTCTTAAAAGAGAGAGAGAGAGAGAGAGAGAGAGAGAGAGAGAGAGAGAGAGAGAGAGAGAGAGAGAGAGAGAGAGAGAGAGAGAGAGAGAGAGAGAGAGAGAGAGAGAGAGAGAGAGAGAGAGAGAGAGAGAGAGAGAGAGAGAGAGAGAGAGAGAGAGAGAGAGAGAGAGAGAATTTCCGGCAAGTAAATCATTGTCTTCAGCATTTACTGACTGAAGACGTAAGGGAATGTCACCAACAAACTGAAGAAGAGGAGGAGGAGGAGGGAGGAGGAGGAGGAGGAGGAGGAGGAGGAGGGGAGGAGGAGTAGGAGGAGGAGGGAGGAGGAGGAGGAGGAGGAGGAGGAGGAGGAGGAGGAGGAGGAGGAGGGATAAAGGGGGAGGGAGGAGGAGAAAGAAGAAAAAACAAAACTGGCCAGAGCTATAGGTAACAGGAAATAAAATAAACAAAAAAATGCAATACGAATGGAGGTTTGCCTTCACTTCCCATTCAGTTTTTTTCCCCTTTTTTTCATGTGTGTGGATCCTGGTGGACGAGGGACGGGAGAGAAGGCCCTTTGTGCACCAGTACCTTTGGGATAGGGAGGGCGACGCGGTGGTAACAACTCTTAAATTGCTGGGTCACAACGAGGCACACCTTTAAAACGACGACTCTTTTTTCCTCCCTCGTCTCTTTTCTGGGCATTATCGCGAAAGTTTAGTTATCGAAGTTGGGTCACTTTCGTACCTTCGTGGGATTACCTATTTTGAGAAAGTTGAATGAAAAACAAAGTCAATTCACGGCTGCTTGTGCGTCTTGAAGGGGGAAGGTTTATGCAAATTCATGAGTTTCAATGATTTTTGGATGAGGGATACCGTGTGTGTGTGTGTGTGTGTGTGTGTGTGTGTGTGAAAGAGGGCATGAGGACACCTATAAAGTGAAAGAAGGTGGAGAAAGAGGAGAAGGCGAAGGAGGAAGGAAGGAGAGATGTAGCTAAGAAAAGAAAGGAAATCAAATGAGATGCAGGAAAATAAGAAGGAAAAGGTGAAAAGGTGAGGATGAGAAAATAAGAAGCAAGAGGAAAAAAAAAAGAGAAAAATAAGAAAGGGATGAACTGCAAGATGAAGAATAACAAAATAAAACAACTGATAAATATACTGAATACAAATAAAAATAAAAATATGACAAGGGACAGTAAGATAAAAGTAACTAACAATAAAATACAAATACACAATCCTTTCCCATACGACAAAGGCAACATGAAAAATACGGATATAAAAAAAATCATGAATTCGAGCAGAAGCAAGTCTCTGTTGGCCTGTCATTTCAATTTGACGCGGGGCAGGGAGGGAAAAGCCGTTCTTTCCTCTACTCGCTTTTCTGGTGACGTGAGCAGAGGAGGGTAGGGAGAGTACTGTGTTTATGGGCACCGACAACAACCCACATCTATCACCTGTACCACCTTACCTAAACCTCACCTGAGTGTCAGCCTCATATAGCGGAACAATGCCTCACACTTTGTCTCACTTTCCTGCTATATTTCCCCTTCGTTCACCCAGTCACTCTTTAAAGGATTCCTCGTTTTTTTTCCCTCACTAGAGTAGACCTGCTTATACAAAGGTTACTGTATTTCCTAACTAATTCACGTTAAGTCTTTCCTCCTTTTCCAGTCCCTGCCTTTTCTTTCCTCTTTCCTTACTCTTTACCCTCTCACTGGTGTATAAAGCTTTATCTTCCTTTCTTTTAAGCTTTCTTTCTTCCTTTCTTTCTTCCATCCTTCCTTCCTTCCTTCCCCCACACTTTTCTTCTTCGCTTTCCTTTCTTACTTCCTTGCCTCTCGTTCTTCAGACTTTCCAGGTCCTTCGTATTTTCTCCCTCCTTCCTTTCCTCCCTACCCTCCCCACTACCCTCCCCATCATCGTCATTTCCTTCTTCTTCCCCTCCCACAGGCAACTCTCGCCCCTCATGCCTGCTGGAGCCTCTGATCGCTGCAGGCACAAAGAGTTTATAGCCGAGTCGTGTTACTTTCACCGTCACCGTCTTATGAGCACCAACACTTTTTTGGGCGTCCGTCTCACCAGGTAAGACTTTTCTGGCCGCTTCAATCTCCTCCCCAAAGTGACTAAAATAAAAAGATTAAAAACGGGGAAAGAAAGGGGGAAAATATGGGTCTATAGTAGGTGCAGGATGCTGTTCCCTAATTAATATGTAAGTGACTTGCTAATAAGATGAACGTGAACGTGAGAATCAGGTATAAATGATGAAACGCAATAAGGTGGTAACGAGGGGAAGGCGATGGCAGGGTGGACTAAAGGGAAAAACAAAGTGATGGTGATATATTATTAGTGTCAACCATCAGCCTTCTACTAGCGGAGGGATGTACAGCCACTACCACCACAACACGTGTACTGTATTAGCAAGTGTTCCTAGCAAGTGTTCCTCCATAAACCTGAGCTTGGATCCATAACAAGGTAGATACGGGGAACACATTATTTACTTTCCTCTTCCACGTTTTCATTGTTAAATATGTACTGGGAAGAATACTGTGAAGACTAAGTGTGACGGTCTGATTATTATACTCATTCTTGTTTCCTTGAGTGAAGAGTGACTATTAACGCAAGACTCAAAGGCCAAGGAGACGGCAAAGTACAGTTCGTGTATGTCCACCACCTTCACCTTTAGCCCGGCAGCTCAGCACCTTGTATTTATCCGTTGGGGGCAGGATTCCCGCCACGCTTCCGGGTAAACACTCACCACCCTTTTCCCCTAACAAGCGCACAAAATCATGAAAAGCTGCTTATCAGGGACAGACCCATACGAACAGACCGACGAGGACACACAATCAGCAGCGG